>VCCN01004515.1:3781521-3791747 GCA_006491835.1 Architeuthis dux | reverse complement strand
AATAACCTAAACCTTTGGTAGCAGTGATTAATAAGATAGGGATCTACAGATCTAAAAAAAGCATATCATAAATGAATGATTTTGTGACAATAAATCAAGGGTTTGATCCATACACATGGTCACCTAAATTTTAGGATCAGGTGGGCCCTTTTACACGTTTTCCTGAATTTTGTAAGAATAACCTTCTTGAATTTTGTAAGAATAACCTTCCTGAATTTTGTAAGAATAACCTTTTCACCTTGAAATTCACACTGAAATTATTTATGTTAAATACTTTTTCTCAGGGTCAACATTTTAGGTTTATATTAAATCAAAAGTAAAAGTAAATATGGCTGCTATTCTCTTTCACTAAACTTGGCTAGCAAGATAATCTCTATCCCAAATTGAAAAAATATTCTAATCTTCAAAATTCTTAAAGCCTTAGAGCAGTGGTTTCGAAACCTGGGGGCCTGTCAGATAATGGCTGGGGGTCTGCAGTTTATTCAAATTAATACCATGAATTTAAAATTAGGATAACTAAGCTTGACAATAAGTTGCTGTATATAGAAAAAAATCTACTAATTAATAGGCTATGGACTATGTCTGTAATGCTCTGTCCTAAAATTGATAACTCAGAAACTACTCGATCAATCTTGACCAAAATTGGCAGGGATACCGAATATCATAAAAGGATCTCAAATTAAAATTGTTGGGCCGATCCATGCACAGTTAATTACAATATATGCAAGCTATTTGTCCACATCACTAAATATCTCCAAAGATTTTCGATGAATTTCAATGAAATTTTGTGGAAGGGTGGGCCATGGGCTAAGAAGGTAGCAATTCAATTTTGTGGGCCAATCTATGTACAGTTGATGCATTTTAGCCAGAGGTATTGAATTAAACTTCCCCTGAAAAAATGTTTGATCTCCTTTTGGTCATCCACAAGAACTAGCTGAAAAGTCTGCCCTTGAGGCAAGTTTTCAGCTAGTAAACAATGAAACCAACTAATTGTTGAACATGACTTCAGAATTAATGTCAAATATTGAACCTGAAATTGCGAATCTTGTGGCAGAGAATCAACATCATTCATCACATAGCTATCAAAAAACATAACTATTGTAACAGAACTGTACAATATATTAAGATTCAAATGTAATTCATTTCAAATAAAAATGATTATTATTGTAGTTCGTTAACTACTGTCTAAAAATTAAATTCTAAAAATAGGGTCCGCCAGAATATTTCCTTTATATGAAACCACATGAATATAGAAGTGGTCCTCAAGTTTTCAAAGTTTTGAATCCACTACTTTAGAGCATTTTGACATCTTTATATGTATATAAACCAATTGTGCTGTATTTGTATTATATTAATGTAAGTAGATTTTATGTCAATATATAAATTTAGATTACTTCCCTTGAGATAACTGGCCAAAATAATTTATCTTATTCAGTCAATTGTTTTATACATGAAATAGCCTTTTTTTGACAGCAGTTAATTGCGTCATTAAGCCAGCTTCAGTATAGTTGGGTTGGGATTAAACTAATAAGAAAAATGGTAGTTAAATTTGGTATGTCCGATATCAGAATAAAGATTATTTTTTTAAATATTGATATTTTCAGATGTGACCGTCTTTTCACTTACCGAGAAGAATATTTTTCTAACACCAGTGGAGGTCTGAATTTGTAGTTTATGGCTGTGTCCTCTGGTTTTACTGCAGATAGATGAAGTCAGCATTTTCTTATCAGGGCATTTTGAGCAATGAATGTCAGTATCCGCCCTATATATGTTGTTCCGGATTCTATAGACCTCTAATAGGTCAGCACGTTTTCTTCTGTATTCAAGGGTTTTCTAATGTTGTTTTTGTATGCACAGAGCAGCATATAGCAAACTAAAAGGCACTCAGAGAGCAAGAACCTATGTCAACGCTATACCCTGACTAAAAACTGAATGAAAATGAAAAAAATGTTAAAATCAAGAGAGAGAACTTAAATATACAGATATGAGTTACTTCCCTTAAAAATCAACCCTCTTTATTAACTGCTTGTGTTTTAACCTCTTTTCCTCCAGAATAATAACAAATATCTCTCAATCAAAAGCAAATTCCTGGATCCGCCCCAAAATTCAATCAATTCTTCTGTAGCCCAAGGCCCATCCTTCCACAAAATTCCATTGAAATTCATAGAGAACCTTTGGAGATATTGTGTGGACAAACAGGCGGACAGACAGATGGACATGTGGTGATCCAAAAGTGGGAATTGTCTCCCATAGATTGGAACTCTCCAGTGATGGGTTAAAATGCATCCAATCAGAATGCTAAAAGCCATCACATGACCGGAAATCCTAATCCGAGAACACAAGCGCGAATATTTGATTCTCCCTCTTTTTACACCAACCATCTTGCTGACAAAATGAGTTCTCCCTTTTCACTCTGGTTCTCCGACCATAAAACGCATGCAAACTCTCGAACATTTAGCAATTTGCATTTACAATTAGAAATATCACTAAAACAATATACATACATAGACATCAACTACACCAGTATTTTTCCATGTTTGTTTGAATGAATAAACATTCGTTTTTTTAAGAGTTGTCTTTTCATTTTTTAATGACAGCTACCAAAGGTTTAGGTTATTAATCACTGCTACCAAAGGTTTTGGTTATTCATGTGTTCACACATTTATATGTATCTATATATCTATCTATTTATGTATCCAGACTTTGCCCAGCACTAACCGTTCATAGTAGAAACTTGAAATTTTGTACACACACTCCCCTCAATGGGTGGGAAAATGATTTTTTTGTTTTTTTGAAAATCCCTAAAACCCTATTTTGGAGGGGAATTTCAAAAAACAAAAAACAAGCATTTCCCCTACTCATTGAGGGGAGTGTGTGTGCAAAGGTTTCTACTATGAATGGTTAGGGCTGGGCAAAGTCCGGATACATAGATAGATAGATATAAATGTGTGACCACATGAATAACCTAAACCTTTGGTAGTGGTGATTAACAAATACCTACATTCCAGGATTTGTAAAATCCACAATGTCATAAAATAATACTAGTCTTTGGAGATTCAAGTTCCAATTTATACAGACCTTTTATTTTTCTTACAGGAACATCTTGATTAACGTCATTTCACTATAATATGGTGATAATTATAAAGACATTTATTAATTGAGAACCTATATTTGCCCGGCGCCAGTGTGAACGACTGCTAAACGAGTTTCTTAAATCGTAAATATGAATAATGAAACGAGCTTCATGCAGGAATTGAACCTGCATCCACCCTGGAAGCAACCGTATACGCAAAGTTCTCATGGTAGGCAGGAGTCTTTTAATATTACACTTTGTTGGCCTCTCTACTCTCACGTTTGTATTTAGGCATAAATATAATGCGGTTCTCTATGTCGACAGTATGAATTCAAATGATGGATAATTTTATATCCAACAGAATATGATAATTATAAAGATATTTGAGAACCTATATTTGCTTGGCACCGGTGTGAATGACTGCTAAATGGCTGGCCTAAATCATAAATGTGAAGAAATGAGCTCTGTGGAAGCAACCTGTACCGATTGAGCTAACAAAGTTCTCATGGTAGGCAGGAGTCTTTTAATCCTACACTTTGCTGGTTTCTCTACTTTCACGTCCGTATTTTAGGCATGAATATAATATGGTTCTCTATGTCGACAGTATGAAATGTTGTAAAAAAAAAGATATAAATATATGATAATATAAATTATTGTAGGTGGAATTGCAAATTAAGTGATTTTTGCAACTAGACATAGTTAGTCGCAAAATTTCTGCACTACAATAAATTAAATAACTGCTATTTATGTAATTGTGTCTAAAATCAGTTTCCGTTAAAGTTATGGTTTTCAGGCACCTAACCACAACATTAATCGGTGTTGGATATTTAGGAAGCCGGTGGTGAAAGATAAACAGGATATCAACTGCAAGGTGTCCAGGACTGGAAACGGACACACCAGGTGTTCAGGGGTTGTAGGCAGGATATTGACCTGCCTGCAGGTGGTGGCTGGAAAACAAGCGTGGGCGTTCGAACCCCATAAAAGAAGAGAGAGACACAGGACGCCCTCAGAGACAAGCAGAGAGGCAGACTGCCTAGGCTGGGGAAAGACACAAGGCCAGTTCCTCTGTTGGGAACAGTCTGTCGGCTCTCGTTACCTCTCTCCAACTCTTCATTCTCCATCGGGACACAATGTATCTTATGAAATAAAAATATACCCTTATATGCGGACCAAGAGGGCTATACAGCATTGGGGAGTTCCTGTATCCATACAAATCATCAGGTAAGACGACACTTGTGTCTTCATTTTTCTTCAGTTTCCAATTTTCTTTCTCCCAATAAAGTTCTTAATACATAGGATTACAATTGTTTCTTTCTCAAAAAGTAGTTTATTAATCCATAAGAACCCACTGTGACACTGGTGTCGCATAATACAATCTAATTGATCTGCACAGTCTCTTATATAATATTATATTTTATCCTTGATTTTAACTCATGAATGTACTAAGTGACATCTACTGAACATCCTGGTACAGTCATGTGACTGTGTGTCAATTTGCTTACACATAATCCTACATAATGTTCCTTCAAGTAGAAATGAGTCTGGGTTCTTATGGGTTTTAAATTCGAATTAGCATGTGTATAAAAATAAAATGAACATAATCCCTAATTATTTTCATTTTATTTATTTTAACCCCTGTTTATATAATTGTGTCTATGATAAAATCGGTTTCACTTAATGTTGTGGTTTTCAGGAACCTAAACACAATGTTAATCGGGGAGTTCCTGTATCACAGATTAAAATGTGGTTCTCTATGTGACAGTATGAAATGTTGTCAAAAAAAAAGATATAAAAATATACGCTAATAACATATTGTTGGTGGAATTGCAAATTAAGTGATTTTTCCGACTCAACATAAGTTAGTTGCGAAATTCCTAGACTACAATAAATTAAATAACCCCAATTTACATATTTGCCCGGCATCGGTATGAGCGACTGCTAAACGAGTGGCCTAAATCGTAAATGTGAATAAAGAAACGAACTCCGTGCGGGGATCGAACCCGCGTCCACCTTGGAAGCCACCTATACGCGGTGCTGCTCTACAGACTGAGCTAACGAAGGTCAGATGGTAGGCAGGAGTCTTTTATCCTATACTTTGTTGGCTTCTCCATTCTCACGTTCGAATTTTAGGCACGAATATAATGCGGCTCTCTTATGTCGACAGTATGAAATCAAATGATGGATAATTTTATATCCGATCGACAGAATATGATAATTATAATGAGGCTCTCACTAATAAATGTCATTATAATTATCATAATTGTGTCTAAAATCGGTTTCACTTAACGTTGTTTCAGTCATGGTTTCCAGGAAGCTAACCCCGACGTTAATCGGGGAGTTCCTGTTTACCAAATCACTTAAAGCCGAGAGCCAAAAAAGTGCAACAGAGAATAGTTTCTAAGTCTTGAAGTATAAAAAATCAAAAAATCAAAGGAGAGGGAAGAGAATCTAGTAAGGAATGCAGCAATTTATGGCAACATTTTGGTGTGCAAACTGAATACATCAAGCAAAAGAATTTGAATTAGGCCTTCACCCTACCATTCAATACTGATATCAGTTGATACAGCAAGATTTTTTTTGGCACACGCACACACACACATTCACACATACTCACTCACACAAACACACACATATATGTACCTGTACAGTAACAGTACAAGAAAATTAAGCTGAAAACAGCCTGGTGGGACCTGCTAATTCTAAAACTCAGAACACTAAGAATTATATGTGAATGTGTGTGTGTATGTTTTATTCATATAGAAATTACAGGCATACCTTGATTTCTGCGGTTAATTCGTTCCAAAAAATTTCTGTACTATTCAAAACGAAACTGTTCAAGGTCTTATTATAATTTAATTTGTTTTTTTTAGCTTATACTTACTTACGTTAATTTGTACAGCAATACCGTAACCATATTACATCAAAATCTGCACTAATCATGGGATTCCTGTACTTTCACCATATTTAATCACTGCTACCGAAGGTTTAGTTAATCACTGCTACCGAAGGCTTAGTTAATCTCCGCTACCAAAGGTTTAGTTAATCACCGCTACCAAAGGTTTAGTTAATCACTGCTACCAAAGGTTTAGTTAATCACTGCTTATATTAACCGTTTATAATAGAAACTTGAAATTTTGTACACACACTCCCCTTAATAAATAGGGAAAACATTTTTTTTTTAAATTTCTTTTTGAAAATTCCCTCCCTAAATAGCTTTTTAGAAGGGGGTTCAATTTTATCTATCTATCCATCTAGACTTCGCCCAGCGCTAACCGTTCATAGTGAAAACGTAAAATTTTGTACACACACTCCCCTCAATGAGTAGGGAAAATGCTTTTATTTTGTTTTTTGAAAATTTTCCTTTCCAAAATAGGGTTTTAGTGGGGGGTTCAATTTTCAATGTAAGCTTATGCTAAATTGGTCAGTAGTTTGTGCCCGCTTGTTTTTTGAAATATCAGACATTTTTTAGTGATCACAGCCCAACCTTTAATTGATCATCCCCAACACAGCATATATGGGTGGCTGTGATTCATAATTTCCCTTGGAATGTTAGTCTTTTTCTTTTACCTGATCAGATATTACTTGAAAGTCATGAATAGCAGCAATTTTATAAGTAGCACATTTCATAAACAATAACAGAAGCAATTTATCAAGTAGGTACAAAATACCGGAAAACCAATCTTGCTCGTTTCTTTCAAACATTTTCATAATAAAATTAATTTGGCCTGCAGTTTGGATCTGTGCAGCTGGTTAAAAAAAATATTTTTTAAAGTATTTTCCAAATAATTATAAATTTTAAGTAAACTTTTTTTCAGTTTGTAGCAACTGTTATGAAAGGCCCTAAATTGTGAAAATACATATAAGTATTAAAATACATACATTCTTTACTTGCATTGTAAAGTAATTATTTTTTGCCAATTGCTATACAGCAAGTCTGCCTGGATGGTGTAATGGTTAGCACATCTGCCTCACACGCAGAAGTTCCTGGGTTCGATTCCCGGTATGAGCAAAGAGTGTAGAAAACTCTTCATTAGGACAAATTTCCCTGTGGACTCAGCAGCTAATTGAGTACACTCTAAGCTGTTTGATTAGGGTGGAGTTATCCCTTCGATGGACTTGCATCTTGCTAAGGGGGTGGTCATAACTTGTAGGAATAAAGTCCTGGTCTTGACCAGACTTGAGACTTGCAAGGATCACTAAGCTGACGCGTGCAACAGAAACTGGGTCTTCGTCACCAGCCTCCATACTCCATTTGGGAGTTGTCTCCTAAGAGACGGGACGCTTTACCTATACAACAAATATGTCTGATATTTCAGTAATAGTATTACTTTGTTTTTCATTTTGATCTAAGTGGAGCTGCTATGATTTCAGTTTCAAATACTTTTGCATTAATGTGTTGTATACGTATCACATAGATATCACTCTCCCATTAATAACCGTGTTAAAATAATAACCCCAATTAAAGGTGATAATTGGCTAAAATACTTCAAGAAGCTCTGTTTTAGAATGTACTATGTGACCTGTCAGTGTTGATTACTTTCTTGCCCAGGCAATGCCGGGTACCCCAGCTAGTATGTTATAAAGGGGACATAAATTAAGAAAATACTTGTAAATATTAAATACAAATACATTTTTAACACGTACTGTAAAATAATCATATTTTTTCATTTGCTATACAGATAAATATGTCTAACATCTCAGTGTTGCTGTGTTTCTGTTTTGATCTTTGTGCAGCGGATATGACTTCAGTTTCAAATACTTTTGTATTAATGCATTGTATACGTATCACATAGATACCACTCTCCCATTACTGTGTTAAAATAATAACCCCAATTAAAGGTGATAATTTGTTAAAATTCTCTAACACCCAGTCATTCATAAAAGTCGAGGGCAGTTTAGTACTATAGTAATAGAGCAAGTGCAGAATCACTGGATCGGAATTTATAGCTTGCAAGCATTTAGAAATTGCAGGGTCCATAGTAGATGTTGTTATTGGTGCATTGACTATTTTCCTCATAACATATCCAGCTAAAGGCAAGAATTGCATTTGACTAAAGTAACTGGTGCCGAAAGGATCTAGAACAGTTGCTACTTAAACAATTTCAGTGTCATTCACCTTTGAGGCTTTATCACAAAATTTCATTCACCTATGACAAAATTCTCTTATATTTTTGATCATTTGGTCAAACACCAGTACAAAGCCAGAGTTAACTTCTTTTTCCTACCGTATCAAGAACAACAAGAACAACCCTCATCAAAATTTGGTGTGTAAACCGATATAAAATTCACATTCTCCTAGGGTGATTGGAACTCACAACCAACTGATTGGTAGGCTGGTCTCTTACTAACTGAGCTAAATTGACAAGTCTTACATATCTGCGAAATTTATCTTACAGATATGCACGGGCATATTTCATTCTAATAAATAAATACATTTATACTAAAAAAAAATATTTTTATAATTTTTTAATTTATTCTATATACAATACAAAGGTTGCAGTAATCATCTTCAGTCGGAATAGAAGTTGGGGTGGAGTTTGACCCTGCAGCAGCCAGGCTTGTTAAACACCACTACCCACAACACTGGTTTAAATACTATTGCTGGGTTTAGGTTATTCATGTTATATCTATCTATGTATCCAGACTTCGCCCAGCCCTAACCATTCATAGTAGAAACAGGAAATTTTGCACATACACTCTCCCTCAATGCGTAGGGAAAATGTTGTTTTTTTTGTTTTTTGAAATATAAGGTTTTTAGAGGGGGGTTCCATTTACAATGTAAATTTATACCAAATTGATCTCTTAATTCTCATTTGTTTTTTAAAAATTGAACTCCTTCTTCGGTGCGACTTCTGCTTCTCAACAGGCCCAAACCCGACAAGACAAGGACAAAAAAAACACCTGAATTCTACATTATAAGGGTTACCTCCTTTGAAATTAAAAAACTTCTGTTTACCACATCACATTTGGATATTACACCTGAAGAAGGCCAAAGGATAGATCGGCCAAAAAACAAACAAGATGGAGTTCGATCACCCAAAGAACTATTTTAAATAAAAGTTTACTAAACCACTTTAATAGTAATACTCTGTTTTAAGTATAGAAAAATATAGATATCTGAATAAATTGAAACATTCAGCTTTCATGTTTCATTCAACCCTGTAGTTTCATTCACCTGCAAAATAATTTCATTCATCCTCAGGTGAATCATTCACAGAGTTTAGAAAGCCATGTGCTAGAAACACTGATGGTTCATTAACAACTTATTTCTACAGACAGGTCTGGTTAGTCACTGAATAGAAACCAGCGTCTTTTGGCAGCATGCTGTGTTAGCGGTGATCAATTAAAAAAATTTGAATAAGTTACTTCTCTTGCCCTTTCTTGGACAGTGTCCACTAAAAAAAAGTCTGAATTTTCAAAAAATAAGTGTGAATGCTGCCGGACATAAACAAAGGGACCAATTTAGCATAAACTTAAATTGCAAATCGAACCCCCAAATAAAAAACTAATTTGGGGGATTTTAAAAAACACAAGAGCATTTTTTCTAAACATAATAATGAGTAAATGTTTAAATTTTCAGCCCTCTAGCTCTATTGGTGAGGCCTGTACTCAAGACACATACATAGCCGGCCAGCCAGACCAACTTAAAAAACTGAAGAAAACTATGTTGACAGATTTGGTGACAGTTTTGGTTGACGGTTTCTAACTCATCTGTCACATGCACGTGCACGCACACACACACGTGTACCCTTTTGTAAATGTCATGTTCATTCACAGGAGACGTGACACTGAATGCAAGGTACATAACTCTGTCGGTTTGGTAGGTGGCTCTAATGATATCAACACAGATTATCATTAATTATTAAGATATCACTTATATTTCCAATTAAAATATAAAAAATACACTAAAAATGAAATTAATTTAAAATACTACATTGTAACATATTTCCTACAATGTTCAATTATCTATATTTCTGTTTCTGCTAACCAGTCTTCCTCCGCTAATTCCCCCCCTGTCACTTAAGTTCACATAACAATACACGCATTTTTCTTATTTAAAATTTAGCGAGAGATTTGGGGGCACAAATTTCCAAGTTTCTACTATATAAAAGTTAGGGCTGGGCGAAGTCCGGCTACATAGATAGAAAAAATT
>VCCN01004515.1:3707753-3742732 GCA_006491835.1 Architeuthis dux | reverse complement strand
TAAAGTGTTTGCGACCGACTGATTTTGATAACAATAACTGTTAAATAACATTATCCGTGATTATAATAAACGGCTTCGTTTACGCACGCACGCACACACACTTTTAAAACTGAATTTTACCTAAGGACGTTACAAGGGGTATAACTCTTGGCAGCTCAATTTTTTAAAGTCCTCTCAGGGAAAGAATTTAACAAAATATTTTTTGTCATCTATAAAATATATACAGGCACAAAATATAATGATGAGACTTTTGATCAAATAATACAATAGTTGCCTTAGTTTCATTTTTAATCACTACTACCAAAGGTTTAGGTTATTCAGGTGTTCACACATTTATATGTATCTATCTATCTATCCGGACTTCGCTCAGCTCTAACTGTTCATAGTAGAAACTTGAAATTTGGTCAAATTTTGTTCTTGATATTTTGGACAAAGTTTTTTCAATCGCTGCTACCCACAACACTGGTTTAAATACTGTTTGCTGGGTTTAGGTTATTCATGTGTTCTGACATTTATATGTATCTATGTATCTATCTATGTATCCAGACTTCACCCAGCCCTAACCGTTCATAGTAGAAACTTGAAATTTTGCACACATACTCCCCTCTGTTTTTTTGAAAATTCCCCCCAAATAGGTTTTAGAGGGGGGTTCAATTTACAATGTAAGTTTATACCTAATTGATCCCTTAGTTTGTGTCCAGCAGCATTCTTACTTGTCTTTTGAAAATTTGGACTATTTAGTGATCACTGCCCACCACCACTGTTTAATTTATGAGGTAAAAAGAAGCATATATAGGTGGCGGTGATTCATAATTTCATATTTTGGAGAGGAATTTTCAAAAAACAAAAAAACATTTTCCCTGCTCATTGAGGAAGTATCTGTACAAAATTTCAAGTTTCTACTATGAACAGTTAGGGCTGGGCAAAGTCCAGATGGATAGATAGATAAAATTGAACCCCCCTCTAAAAACCTATTTACGGGGGGAATTTATATATAAATAAATAGATTTCAAAATCATAAAGAATAAATATTGGAAAAAGACTAACTGAGTTTGGTATTTCTGAGATGAGGTGTTAGTATTACTGATACCATTGTTCGGACTGAGATCCTCATCTTGGTTGTCATTTTCACAACGTTTCGGCCGATGTACCCTCCGGCCTTCTTCAGGTGTCAAGCTTTGTCGGTCACATACCGGAACTATTGAACTGAACCCTTTATTCGATCCACGGGGGTATACTGTCCTCATTCCACTATCCATGTCCTAGAAATTATTTCTAGGACATGGATAGTCAGTCCGAACAATGGTATCTGGAAAAAGACTATATTAATCACTGCTGCCCACAACACTGGTTTATTGTTGCCTTTAGGTTATTCATGTGTTCTGGCATTTATATGTATCCAGATTTTGCCCAGCCCTAAATGTTCATAGTATAAACTTGAAACTTTGCACACTCACTCCCCTCAATGAGTAGGAAAAATGTTTGAACCCCCCACCCCCTCCACACACACACACACACACAAATAGGTTTTTAGTTGGGGTTCAATTTACAATGTATGTTTATGGAAAATTGATCCCTTAGTTTGTGTTCAGCAGCATTCTCACTTGTGTTTTTGAAAGTTTTGACTATTTAGTGATCACTGTCCACCACCACTGTTTAATTTATGAGGTAAAAAGAAGCATATAGAGGTGGCAGTGATTCATAATTTCCCTTGGAATGCTAGTCTTTAACATAGTTTTCACAGACCATAGTCTAAATGAAAAAATTGTAACATTCTAATGATTTTAAAATCTGAACTGGCAATATGTATTTGGTCAACCAATAAAATGTTTAGTAACAAAAATAAACTCAATGACAAAAACAGTTGCTCTGATAATTAGGAATATATTCAACCAAATGTTCAATAATTAATAACACATGCACATTAATTGTAAATTAACAAAACATTTCAACATGACAATGATTGACATGTATATATAAAAACGACACTTGGAGCACAGAATTTTATTCTCTACATTAGAATTTCTGACTAATATATTATTTGTAAAGACGGCCAAATCGTGTTGGATACACTGGCTCATGTACGATCACCGAAGTTAAGCAATGTCGAGCCTGGTCAATACCAATATCAGTAACTTTCTGGGAATACCAGCTGGGGAGGCATCTCCTGCAGCCATTCAAATGTATTGAGCACTTCTGTCCTTTGAAAGCCTTCAGCATGGTCCAGAAGAGGGAAGTGGAACTTGAGCACAACACATGAGGACATAGTAAAAATAGAATTTCATGGCCTGATGACGTAGTAAAAATAGAATTTTATTGCCTGATGACGTGGTGAAAATAGAATTTTATGGTCTGATGATGTAGTAAAAATGCTGAATTTAAAGAATAATAAAAATATAAAAAGCTATAAACAAAAGCAAAAAATAATAAAAATCCGTTTGTGGTCAATGTGATGACAGAGGTGACCCCCACCCCCACTAAGAAATATATTTGACTTACGCTGACAAACCAACAGTAAAAATTTCAGTAGTCTAAACAAAACCCTTTCCTCTCAGGAGCTTAGATATTGGGTGTCTGAAAGCACAGCAGTTGGAAGAGTTAAGTCATATGTTAATATTTTGTTTTTAAATATTGAAATTTGGTTGCCTTATTTTTTAATTTGGTTGCCATATTTTAAATTTGGTTGCCATATTTTTTAATTTGTTTGCCTTATTTTTAAATTTGGTTGCCTTATTTTTTAATTTGGTTGCCTTATTTTTTAATTTGGTTGCCGTATTTTTTAATTTTATTTCCGTATTTTTAAATAGGGTTGCATTATTTTAAAATTTGGTTGCCTTATTTTTTAATTTGTTTGCCTTATTTTTAAATTTGTTTGCCTTATTTTAAAATTTGGTTGCCTTATTTTTTAATTTGGTTGACGTATTTTTTAATTTGGTTGCCATACTTTTTAATTTTAGCTGCCGTAATCTTTAACTTGCTTGCTTTACTTCTTTACAGGCAAAAACTTCTTCTCCAAACAGGATCAACCTTTTAATGAATGGTTCTTTCAATGATGAATTGTTTAGGAAAGCAAAATACAACTTATTGCCAAGGTGGAATAAATGTAAAAAGGTTGAGGGTTAATATTTTGATTGAATTATTCATTTTTTCTGAATTCTTTTTTTTCAATTTATTTTGTTTAAATGAATTGGCCAATTCATGTTGAACACTCTGTTATATAACAGGTCTGTGTACTTTTCAGTTGAACACATGTATTAGAAACTATCAACCGAAACTGTCAACATAGGTTTCTTCAGTTTTTAAGTGATTCTGCCTGGCTATATATGTATGCATATATGGCCAGATCATGTTGGATACATCGGTTCTTGTGAGATCACAAAGTTAAGCGACATCGAGCCTGGTCATTATCCAGATGGGTGACCATCTGCAAATACCAGGTTCCATATGCATCAACAGGATTGTTCTGCGACCGTCTTAGCCTATGCTCTGGCGCCGATTAATGGAACATCTTGCCAAGGTAGAGCTGGACTGCTCTGCACCCGGCCTCTTTCTCTCAAGCACGCGCTGCTCCATGGAGGACCACATGACAGAGTGCTCTCCTAGGAGCCACCTTACTCATATCGAGTGGCAGCGATCATGTATGTATGTATGTATGTCACGTGTACAGGCCATACCAATGGAGCCAGAGGGCTAAAAATTTTAAAATTTACTCCTTATTATGTCCTTTTTCTGAAAATTCTCCCCAAAAACGTTTCAATTTACAATGTAAGTTTATGCTAAATTTGTCCATTAGTTTGTGTCCAGTAGTATTCATGCTTGTTTTTTTTAAAATTCAGACTTTTTAGTGATCACTGTCCAACAAAAGGCGAGAGAAGTACTTTTTAATTGATCACCCCCAACACGGCATGCTGCCTAAAGATGTTGGCCACGTGACGGTTTCTATTGAGTGACCAACCAAACCTGTTACATAATAGATCTGTGTACTTTTCAGATGAGCGCATCTAATTCTTCTTTGTTCCAAACATTTCCCCTTCTGTGCACCGAGAAAGCTGTACATTATTCTGAAAATACCAATTCAGAATCAACCCTTTACTGCTGCATTCTCATAGATCCCCAAAGTAGGTAGCACCAGGAAAGCAAAGGCAAGAGGAAAACATGTTGGAAATGCACCAAAAATAGGTACTTCACATTTAGGGAGGTTTGGGCGATATAGAGAAATTGGAATTAAAAGAACACAAGTACTCAATGCTTGGCTCTTTCAGTCAATATATTGTTTTGTTTATACTATTTTTAGGTGTTTATTTTTCATCATTAATAGTAGAAACATAGGAAACGACTCCTTCCAAGTGCAGTACAGGTATACTTTGATTAGTGCGGTTAATTTGTTCCAAAATTTGTCCGTACTATTCAAAACCGCACTGTTCAGTGTCTTATTATAATTTAATGTCTTTTTTTTCTTCTTATACTTAGTTACATTAATTTGTACAGCAACTAGCATTCCAAGGGAAATTATGAATCACTGCCACCCATATATACTTCTTTTTACCTTGTAAATTAAACAGTGGTTGTGGGCAATGATGAATGCTGTCGGAGGCAAACTAAGGGTCCAATTCAGCATAAACTTACATTGCAAATTAAACCCCCCACTAAAAACCTATTATGGGGAGAGAAGTAACTTATTCATTGATCACCCCTTTTTGCAATGTTTTAATTGATCACTCCCAACATGGCATGCTGCCAAAAGATGTTGGTCAAGTTTCTATTGAGTGACTAACCAGACCCGTATTAAAATGTTGACTGCTTTGCACAATTCGGTAAAGTTATGAATTCATCCTATTTTTCATTGGTGTATAGTACGTTTGTGTGTGACAACTAAATGCATAGTACTTTGTGTGTGACAACTAAATGCATAATCCATTTGTGTATGACAACTAAATACATAGTACGTTTGTGTGTGACAACTACATGCATAGTATGGTTGTGTGTGACAATTAAGTGCATAGTATGTTTGTGTGTGACACCTAAGTGCATAGTACATTAGTGTGTGACAACTAAGTGCATAGTACTTTTGTGTGTGACAACTAAGTGCATAGTACATTTGTGTGTGACAACTAAGTGCTTTAAATAAGCTAAATTTCCACATCAATTTTGGCATTTTCCAAGCTAAACAGAATTCAACAGTTAATGCTGAGAATATACATTTTTCAACCAAAGCCATTACTTGATTGTCCCACTGATTATGACATCATTGTAAAATACAAAAATAAAAAGAATAAAAATTTTAAGTTTGCAACATTCAACTTTTCTCCTTAGTATATTTATTGAACTGATATATTTTGGCTTGTCAGGCCATTTACAATGTTCAGTAGACAAATTCTACACAAATGCTGATTTTTTTATGATATTTTTTTTTAAAAATCGGTTGGAAACTATTTTGAAACTTTGTTGCAAAACATGATGAAGATACGTGCCGTCGTAATTTAAATCTATATAACGTGAATGCCATCAAAAATATTTACTCATGTATAATGTGAGAAATTTAATATAAAAAATAAGGTTCAAAATTGGGTGGTAGCATTTATACTCAAGTGTAAAAAAAAGATAACATTTTCGCTGTATTATGGTAACAAGCCAACAAACCTACAGAATTTTGTGTGACAACTAAATGCATAGTACATTTGTATGTGACAACTAAGTGGATTATATAGAAGATTAGGTAAATTCAAACCAAATTTTAACGTAAGCTTTAATTTCAAAATATTTTTTCTAAAATTTTGAATAAAAATTTCTTTAAAAAAACGATTTTTAATAAGTACCAAAAATTTTATTAAAAGCTGATTAGTTGATTTTGGGAAAATTTTTTAAATGAGTTTGGAAAATATTCTAATGCAAAATATTACAATTAGTTTTTTTTTACATTGTCACAATCTTCTACACTATCTATTTTCAAATATAGTTTTTGTGTATTAAAATTTGCAGCGATATTACATATTACAGCAGCAAAAATGGAGATGGGCTGGTCACCTACCAAGAAGAGATGTCAATAGATGGGGGAAAAGTCTAACCGACTGGTGCCCATGGGACAG
This sequence comes from Architeuthis dux, assembly GCA_006491835.1. Classification (NCBI taxonomy): domain Eukaryota; kingdom Metazoa; phylum Mollusca; class Cephalopoda; order Oegopsida; family Architeuthidae; genus Architeuthis; species Architeuthis dux. The sequence continues at coordinate 3,736,646 of VCCN01004515.1, read as the reverse complement.
TAAACGCAGTAGGAAAAGACCAGCCACAAGATGGAAGGACGAGAATAGTTTGCCAGTAAGACGTGGCAGAGGTTAGCACAATCTAGGTCGCCATGGAAGGAGATGAGAAAGGCCTTTGTCCAGCAGTGGACTTATAACAGCTGATGATGATGATGATGATACTACAAAAACTTGGGGTTGCATTATATTCAGGATAGCATTGTACTCAAGTAAATACGCTAATACTCTTTACTCGACATTAAGTGTTTATTTTATATAAAACATTAGAGAAGATTTCACTTGGATTTTTAACACTCTCAGTGCTTTCTACAAAGATCTTTGTAGATAACATTCTTGGCTCACAACCAGCATTGCCAATTTAGATATTTAAAAAAAACCTTTTTGAATTTGGAAGTCATTTCCAAATTCAAAAGATTTTTTAAAAACAGCTCAATTGGCAACACTGGACTCACAAATTCAAAAAATTAAATTCACAAAATATTTAAATTGGCATCGCTACAACTGCTAAGTACAAAGATCTTCATTTTTCTAGCAGTACTTAACCTCCTCCCTGATGTAACTATATGTAACTATATGATCCAGGGCAAAGTAGGACAACTTAACCGTCAAAATTGGATCACATCCTAAAGGACTGATTTGACCAATCAACGCTAAAGAAGCTAACATTTTTTTTTACTTTCGGACTATGCTGGCACGGCAATGACTATTTAAGTTTTAGTAAAAAACAATTATTTTATATTTTTTTTTTTTATTAAATCAGTTTACCCTCATCTTAATTTCTAGTAATTTTTTTAAAATCACAATGTTTAAAATGGTTTACAATGAACGAATAATAATAGCATTTTTACTAAAACCAAGTTGAATTGTAATTAAAAAAAACAACTAAAAGTTAAGATGAAGGTAAATAGTAGTTAAAAATTAATAAAAATGGTTTACTATACTTTGTCTAAATAAAAATTAAATAATAAAATAAGCGATCGCTTTCTTTACTAAAACCAAAACAATAACATTGCAATACCGGTCTTACTAAAATTGTGATTAGACAAACTAAAAATTAAGATGAATGTAAATAGCAGTCAAAAATTAATAAAAATGGTTTACAATACTTGATTTAATAAAAAATAAAATAAAATAATTGTTTTTTACTAAAACTCAAACAGTCATTGCCGTGTCAGCTTAGTACAAAAGTAAAAAAAATATTAGCTTCTTTAGCGTTGATTGGTAAAATCAGTCGTTATGATGTGATCTATTTTTGAAGGTTAAGTCGTCCTACTTTGCCTGACCCAGTTTCCCATCACATCGGTGGTCTCAAGGAAACGGGTTGCACAATAGAGAGTATAATTGTAAAAAACGATTAGCCTTGAAAGTGTTAAGAGTGAAAGGAGCCAATGAATCTGAAAGCTGAAAGCAAAAAAGACCTGGAATTGAATTTACCTGATTGGAATGAGGAGGAGTCCATCCAGGTAGATTCCCAGGTGTGTCATTGTTGTCAAGATCATCTGAAATATCCTCCATATTATTCCATCAAGCTAAATAATGCAATCCCTGGAAAGAAGCGAAAATATGGAATTATTAGTTGACTTTTGGTAAAATTTTAAAATGTGGGTGTATTCCACATAAAGATTTTCTAATGCAAATTATTACGATTATTTTTTTAAAGTTCAACCTTTAAAAAAATAATCGTAATAATTTGTATTAGAAAATCTTTATGTGGATGGGAATTCAAATAAATAATAATGACAGGTCTGGTTAGTCACTCAATAGAAACTGTCACATGACCAACATCTTTTGGCAGCATGCCATGTTGGGGCGATCAATTAAAAAAATTGAAAAAAGGGGTGATCATTGAATAAGTTACTTCTCCTGCCTTTTGTTGGGCTGTGATCACTAAAAAAGGTCTGAATTTTCAAAAAACAAGCTGGCACAAACTAGTGACCTATTTAGCATAACTTACATTGCATATTGAACCCCCCTCTAAAAACATATTTAGGGGGGGAATTTTCAAAAACAAAAAAATACATTTTCCCTACTCATTGAGGAGAGTGAGTGTGCAAAATTTCAAGTTTCCACTATGAACGGTTAGGGCTGGGCAAAGTCCGGATACATAGATAGATACATAGATACATATAAATGTGAGAACACATGAATAACCCAGCATAATAAAAACAGGTCTGGTTAGTCAGTCAATAAAAACCGTCAACGTCTTTTGGCAGCAAGCCGTGTTGGGGGCGATCTATTAAAAAAATTGAAAAAAAGGGTGATCAATGAATAAGTTATTTCTCTTACCTTTTGTTGGATCACTAAAAATACAGTAAATAGGTGTGCTTCTCTTCAGAGTTTATGGACAAATGCCTGAATCATTGAAATGGTATGTTTGGCTCTTTTCGTCTTGTCAGACGGTCTTTGCAGCTTCAGGACTTTGAGCTGCTCTGCCTGGGCATTTAGTATAGAGGAAGTGTTGTTTCCAAGTCCCCCCCGCCTCTCGACCATGCTGCAGGCTTCCAAAGGAAAGAGGTGTTCAATACATTTGGAGATCAGCATGGTTGCAGGGAATGCCTCCCCAGCTGGTTACGTCACCTAGTATTCCCAAATAGTCACCCATCTAGGTACTGACCAGGTTCGACATTGCTTAACTTCAGTGATCTTACGAGAAGTGATGTATCCAACTCGATTCGGCCCTAACATATAAATATATACATGTGCATACACACACATATACATATATATGTATATATGGTTATCTGTGGAGGTGTGGGGGGGAAAACGGGGCATTTGACCCCCCGGCCTGGATCTGTCCTTGTCACAGAGGGTGAGGAGGTTTTTGAAAGTTGGATAATAATGCAGTACACTTGTTTATGTAACCCCAACTTAATGTTCCCATATAAAACGACTGCATTATTACTATTCGCTGGTAACAGGGTTGCCACCAAGATATATTCCGGAAATATCCTTTCACCCCCCTGGGAATATGTCCTTTTTGCTCCACTCTGGAAAAGTGGCAGCGAACGTCCATGTATGTATATATATATATATGTATATATAAGTTGAAATGTACTTACCTTATAAAAGAGAAGAATTAAAATCATCAAATCTCCAAAAGATTACGAATAAACAGCCAAGAATTGTTCCACAAATGATTGTAATGTCAGTTAATACAAATATCTAAACAAAGCACCATTGGTCTATCTTGATGAAAAATGATGGCAACAGATTCTCTAGCCTTATTATCCCCTCTTCTCTTTAGCTCAGAAATCCGCCACCAGTGCATACATTTGCAATCTTTACTGAGAAGAGTTGAGAATGAAACGGCAAGCAGCAGCACACACGCACACACACCCTACCCACACGTCTGCTGCCCCTGTTTTTGGCAAACAAATATTGAAGTAAAAATTCTGGCTGTCACTTCAACCATTGCTAATATTCCCTTGTCCACAAACAAGTATAAAACTATATATTTGCTTTTTTTAACCGACTCACATCATAATTGAACCACTTATCCATTAATCCACTAGTAAATCTTTACAAAAGAAAGATTTAAAGAAATATTGATGAACCTTTTTTTAATATTTAATAAACACACATGTAAACTAGCATTGCAAGGGAAATTATGAATCAATGCCACTTGTATATGTTGTGTTGGGGTGATGAATTAAAAATTTGGGCTGTGATCACCAAAAAAATGTCTGAATTTTCAAAAAACAAGCGGGCGCAAACTAGTGACCAATTTAGCATAAGCTTACATTGAAAATTGAACCCCCCACTAAAACCCTATTTTGGAGGGAAACTTTCAAAAAACAAAAAAGGCATTTTCTCATTGAGGAGATTGATTGAGTGTGTGTACAAAATTTCCAGTTTCTACTATGAACGGTTAGGGCTGGGCAAAGTTCAGATACATAGATAGATCATCATCATCAGCCATTATAAGTCAACTGTTAGACAAAGGCCTTTCCCATCTCCTTCCATGGCGACCTAGATTGTGCTAACCTCTGCCACGTCTTACTGGCAAACTATTCTCATCCTTCGATCTTGTGTCTGGTCTTTTCCTATTGCATTTACTGTCCCATGGGCACCAGTCGGTTAGACTTTCACCACATCTATTGACATCTCTTCTTGCTAGGTGGCCAGCCCATCTCCATTTTTGCTGCTTAATTATTTGTATAATATCCTTCACTCTAGTCCTCCCTCTGATCCATGTTGATCTTTTTCTATCTCTTAGAGTTATCCCTAGCATTGTTCTTTCCATGGCTCTCTGTGCTATTCTGAGTTGGTTTTCAGCTTGTCTTGTTAATTTCCATGTTTCGCACACCCATAAATCATGGCTGGTATTATGCAGCTGTTGTATACTTTAAGCTTTAAGCACATTGGTAAGGTGCTCTTGAGAATGTCACTATTCATACAAAATGCTTTCCAACCTATCATTATGTGTCTTTTTATTTCGCAGTCATGGTCTTTCTCTAGCTTTACTACCTGTCCTAGATAGATGTATTCATCGACCTCTTCTAGTGTCTCTCCATATATAAATGTGTGAACACATTAATAACCTAAACCGTTGGATTGACAATTCAAGTCTACTAACTCTATAGTACAGCAATACCCTGAATAGTGCGAGTGTTGATGTAGTACGGTAAAGGTATTGCTGTACAAACAAATGAAACTAAGTATAAGCTGAAAAAAAAATTTGAATTACAATAAGACCTTGAACAGTCCGGACAAATTTTGGAACAAATTAATCGCACTATTCAAGATATTGGTGCATTTTGTTTTTTTAACCGACTCACATCATAATTAAACCAGTTATCCATTCCACTAGTAGATCTTTACAAAAGGAAAATTTAAAGAAATATTGATGAACCTTTTTTAATAAACACAGATGTAAACAATTTAAGTCTACAGAACTTACTACTTGGTATCAAAAATAAGTTTATTATATAATAAAGATTGTATTCATGAATGTTAAAATATGAGCAAATACAGGCCTTCCCCCGTTATAACATGGTTTTTTATAGCGCAGTTCGCATTATAACACAGGTGGATGGAGGACCCCCAAAATATTGATCTAGCTCCAAAATAGATGTAGCATCTAGCACCAAAATCTAGCACCAAAATAGCTAAATTTAGTTCCAAAATAGCTAAATTGATTGCAGCTCGGTTGGCTTTCTGGGACCCCAACACCCGGGTTATAACGGGGGACTTCTGTGTAAGGTTTTATATAATAACACTTTTTTAAATTCAATGTTGTGAGAAAATCATTACAGCCAAATAGCGTTGGATACACCAGTTCACGTAAAATCACCAAAGTTAAGCACCATAGAGCTTGGTCAGTAGATGGGTGACCGTTTGGGAATAGCAGGTGCGATAACCAGCTGTGGAGACATCCCCTGTAGCCATGCTGATCTCCAAATGTATTGAACGCCTCTTTCCATTGGAAGCCTTCAGCATGATTGAGATGGGGGAAGTGGGACTTGGGCAACAACACTTCCTCCATAATAAGTGCCCAGGCATAGCAGCTCAAAGTCCTGAAGCTGCAAAGACCATCTGCCAAGATGAAAAGAGCCATGTATTGTATGAATTCAACTTGAAATCTGTTTCCAATCTTCTTTTTATTGTTAACCTTCCAATATCTGCAATCTCTTATGGCAATGGTTCCCAAACTTTTTCGAATCACGGCGCCCTCAGTGTATAATAATTTTTTTCGCAGTACCCCAAGTCTGAAAATACTGAAAAATTATCTTTACATTCATGTGTATTACGTCTTTGCTTCTTTGTTGTTGGTTTGTTATTTTCTGTGTTTAGCTGTGTTGGTTAAAACTTGTTTGGTTAGAACCATATTTAACTGTGTTTAAAAGAAGAGAGAAACAAAGACACAATGTGCTCAGGTCGATAGCCGCTGTTCCCAGCTCCCAGCTCTGGGCCCTCACTTCCGGTATTGAAAACGAGGCTCCCCATGGAGTAGCTGCCCCTTCGTCTTGTTTATTCAAATTAAACATACATACATAAACATTACAATGTGGTTAGGTTAATTGGGTGAAAAAATAACGAATCATTAAATGAATTATTATTTTTATTTAAACACTTATTTTAAGTCAATAGCTTGATCACACCACCATTGCATAGATTCAATCTTCAATAATGAGACTGAAAAGAATCTGCGGTTCATTTATTTATATGCAACTAATAGATGGACAGAGTGATTCGCAAATAGCCAATTAGATGTTGCTTCCTATCACCGTGCATCGCTGTGTTGAATTACAATTGTCTGGAATTATTAAAATTTTCAAATATTCCGCAGCGCCCCTGGGAGCTAATCACGTTGTCCCGGGGTGTCGCGGCGCATACTTTGGGGACCACTGTCTTATGGAATCGTTTGTTGACAAGTTTTGTAATCTTTCCTCAAAAACAGGTTTGCAATGGAACAGTCTCGGAGAAACTAGGCTTTCTTAAATCCACATCAGTGATGTATGGGTCAGAAAACTAAAACTGGTTATTGTTTTCAATAACAAAATTAACTAGCATTCCAAGGGAAATTATGAATAACCACCACCTATATATGCTTCTTTTTACCTCGTAAATTAAGCAGTGGTGGTGGGTAGTGATCACTAAATAGTCCAAATTTAAAAAAAAAACAAGTGAGAATGCTGTTGGACACAAACAAAGGGATTAATTTGGTATAAACTTACATTGTAAATTTAGACCCCCCCCCCACCCACACACACTAAAAACCTATTTGGGGGAGGGGGAGATATAAAAACAATCAAAACATTTTCCCTACTCATTGAGGGGAGTGTGTGTGCCAAATTTCAAGTTTATACTATGAATGGTTAGGGCTGGGCAAAGTCTAGATACATAGATACATATAAATGTCTGAACAAATGAATAACCTAAACTCAGCAACAGTGTTTAAACCAGTGTTGTGGGCGGCAGTGATTGAAAATTATATTATAAGATATGTAATTAGTGATAGATCCAAATAGGAAAGTCTGTTTAGAATACCGTAGAGCAGTGGTTTTGAAACTGGGGTCCTTGGAACCCTGGGGTACTAACAAATATTACCGCTACCGCTACCCACAACACTGGTTTATTGCTGGGATTAGGTTATTCATGTTATACATTTATATGTATCTATGTATCCGGACTTTGATCAGCCCTAACCGTGCATAGATAATTTTGTTGTTTTTTGAAAATTCCATCCCTAAATCGGTTTTTAGAGGGGAGTTCAATTTTCAATGTAAGTTTATGCTAAATTGGTCACTAGCTTGTGCCTGCTTGTTTTTTGAAAATTCAGACCTTTTTTACTTCTCTCGCCTTTTATTGGGCTGTGACAGCCTAATAAAAGGCGAGAGAAGTAACTTATTCATTGATCACCTCTTTTTCCAACTTTTTAATTGATCACCCCCAACATAATTTCCCTTGGAATGCTAGTTTTGATTAATTTTGTTACTTGGTTGATGTATATACAAACCCTCACATTTCTTCTTTTTTTTTACAAGAAAACCTTGAATTAAATCATGCTGGATAGAGAGAATGTTTTGACTGGTTTATAACATTACACACATAGCTGAAACCTGGAATTTGAACAAGAGATTGTATCTCAAACTAAGAACCATACAACATGCACAACAGAGGATCATGCTTAACATCATATGGAGGGATCACAAGACAGCACATTATATTAGAGAGAAAACAGGGGTCAGAGATATCATGAGAACTATTAGAAAACTCAAATGACAGTGGGCAGGCCATGTTGCAAGAATGTCAGTCAACCGATGGACATCGCGGCTCACAATGTGGATCACTAGAGATCATATCACAGGAGAACCGCAAGGCACAAAGTCTCTCTAAAATGGGAGGACTGCAGGGCAAAAAGTCTCTTTCACAAGATACCTCTTCGAAGGAAACTTCTTCCACCACAACACCGGAAAACGCACTGTTTTCTCTCAAATCACTCTACACCAATGACATTCTTCTGACCGCAGCCAAAAGCGATTTGTTTTTTACTCATAATCGCCCACTTATATCACACTAAGAAGTGTCTGGCGCAGCAAACCATGAGCGAGAAGCCTGGATGTTCTAACAGCGCCACCACACAAAGTGTCTTCTGCTGTGGCTGGGCAGAGGTCTCTGGTTTGATCTTGTGGTCAGCACTGTCGTTACAAAATTATAGCCAGCAAAAAATAAGATGGCGTGAAGTCCAGAAGATATCGGTACCGCAATGCCCACGATTGATAGATCTGGCAAATCTTGGGGAAGGTCAATGTCCAATGACGGACGTTAAAAGACGATGATGATGATGACCTAAACTAAACAGACAAACACCACTCCAAAATAACGTTCATAAAGAGCAGAATGCAAATGAAAATAGAATATTCTGCAATTGTAAGCCAAAGCAACATCCATTTTTAGACATAAAGAAACTATAAAGAATAAAGCTAATTCTACTTGCTTCAAGGTAATTAGATACACCAAGTATCCATATTTACAAACAATCGAGTATTGATTTCCATCTCTTAATACTGAAGGCAATCCAAATGATCTAATTGCAAATGAAAGGTATTGCCTTTCAAGCATTACATGTTTTTTTTTGTGGCCAACTCTTTCGCAAAGTCTATTCAGAATGGATCCAGTTAATAATCAAAGGCAAAAAAGCTTGTGATTTGCTGCCTTTTGATTTAAGACAATCAAGAAGCATGCTTACAATGGTATCCTATTTCCAATCATAATGGAAATTAATGATAAAAATAACCCATTTTAGAAAATGAATTTGCTGATCAAGTATTGGTTGATTCCTAGTTTCCGTGCGTAAAATGGAGATAACTCCTGTCAGCCTTGAAATGAACTAAGTTGGTATAATGACAGATATTAACAGATTAAAAATGCAAACAGAAGACGTACTTACAGAGATCCTTTATTCATACATATTCAATGACCACGGTCAATGATACACACGTGTGTCTTCTCCGATCTCCTAATAACAATATGGCTGCTCATTCACCAGAATGTAAAACAGCGCCGCCTTACCGGTAGTTCATAAGCACTCTCCTGCCTATGGGGAATAACACAAAATACTTACTTAACACTAAGGATTATCTCCCTCATGTAATTTGGTGATATATACTGTTTCAACAACAGAAAAACACAAAAAAACTTTGCAAAGTTGGACGACTTAACTGTCAAAAATGGATCACATCATAAGGACTGATTTGACCAATCACTGCTAAAGAAGCTAACATTTTTTTTACTTTCATACTAAGCTGGCACGGCAATAACTGTTTGAGCTTTAGCAAAAAATGATTTTTTTATTTGATTTTTTTATTAAATCAGGTATTATAAACCATTTTCATTCATTTTTGACTACTATTTACATTCATCCTAATTTTTAGTTTGTTTAATCACAATTTCAATAAGGCCGGCACGGCAGTGTTATTGTTTTGGCTTTAGTAAAAAAAGCAATTGATTATTTTATTATTTAATTTTTATTTAGACAAAGTATTGTAAACCATTTTTATTAATTTGTAACTACTGTTTACCTTCATCTTAACTTTTAGTTGTTTTTTTAATTACAATTCAATTTGGTTTTAGTAAAAAAAGCTATTATTATTCGTTCATTGTAAACCATTTTACACATTGTGATTTATTGGTCTCAAATTAAAGTATATCAACACTAATGAGTTCCAGTACTTGACAGTGTGGTTCTATGCTAATAGCATTGGATTGTATATGAAGAGGCTTGAGGCTCTATCTCTAATGACAGGTTTATGGTTTGTATTACTAAAGTTTACTGTTGGATCACACCTCTGCTCTTGTTGGAGTGTCCAGGGTCTGCACTTAACGCTGCAGTCAGCCTTACTGTCATGTGGATCTGCGACAACAGTCACAGACATCCACACTATCATGCTATTCTGTGATCAAAGTTGTAGACAGCCATTCCATCCTGGCTCTCCTTCAAAGGGTCAATAGAACCCTATAGCCAGCTCCGGCTTCTACCAACTACGGGATGTTCATGTCCTGTGGTCTAACAAACAGTTCAGCCTTACTGTCGGAACATTCCTGCAAGGTGCTGACAGATCCCCTTAGCTAGCTCGGGCATCTGTCAGGAGAAGGACACTCCTGTCAAACCTACGACCGATGGGCTCTGCCCCTATCCGCGCCACTCCGGTGGCCCATAGGATGCAAACCCTTGGTCTAAAGAGTGGGGTCTACCCTGGGCAAGTCGCACCTTAAAACTACACTGCCCAGGCTGGAGGTTTACTCTGCACATTGGTCCCGCTGTCTATGGTCCAAATGCTGTGGAGGACCATCCCCAAAATCTTCGCTCGCGAAGCCAAGCCATTCATAATAAATACTAGTTAATTCCTGTGAAAAATTTCACAGATATATTTAAATTACAGAACAATCATTATTAATTTTTGGCTACTATTTTCCTTGATTTAATTGTTTTTTTATCGCAACTCAACTCAGGCTGTCAATCTATGGCAGTGAGTAAACAGTGTAGATTGTAATTAAAGAATAAGCTCTCAGTGAGACTCGAACTCACATCCCAGCAAAATCTAAACATTATGTTCAGTCTGCTTGAACCCCACTATAACAAAACGCGTTATATCGGGGGGAGGCCTGTATTCAACATATTCCCAAACTACATAAGTAAGAGAAATCTAAACATTAAACTCAAACGTTCAGTCTGCTTCTGGGCATTTCTCTGTTGCCTCGCAATGGCCTGTTTCCAAAATTCTTAGCCAGAGATTCACTATTAAGTGCTGTTTTTTTCAGTTTTGCTTTCTACCAAGTTTGATCTAAATTGCCTTAATTTCTATGTGCAAGATATTGCAAGAGAAAAATGTCAGTTATGTATTTCTCTTAAGGGCATTAGCAAGAGATAACTAGTTATCAGACCTTACAAGTGAAACCATTTGACCAGTTTTGCTTACTGTTCTACCTAGATTATTAGTTTGAAGAAATCCAATGCTTCATTATACGAGGTATCGCTATTAAATAACGGGGCTCTGTAAGTTGAACCACAGCGTGCATGCATGAACCACATGGTATACATTGACTAATACAGTGGTTCTCAACCAGGGGGGAATTTCCCCCAAGAGGGGGAATAAGGCTATTAGGTAAAAATAAAAGTCCAGTCTAGTGATAGGGTTTTCTGCACTTCTATCTATCAAGTCGAAGGCTCGAAATAACCTCCATTCCTTGAAAATGATTTAAGATGTGCTTAATTAAGGCCTTTTTTACCCTAAAAAAAAAGCACATCGTATGCACAAGTTTCATCAACCTAGACTCCCAAGCAACATCCACTCTAATTTTTTCATGATCTGCATGGGACCAGAAAGCCTGTGAGCAACTGAAGAAGTGGAGTGAGCAGAAAATATTTTTACTTTTGGGATGAATTAATCAAAATATTTGATAAGAAAAATCTCTTGAAAATAAAAGTCCAGTTTAGAGATATGGTTTTCTGCACTTCTAGCTATCAAGTCGAAGCTCCAAGTTGAGAATGATTTAAATTGTGCTCTCTCTCGCTAATAGACCCACACATTGAAAAACTAGTAGCAATAAAAACAACGATAGCAGAATTCATATTTATTTTGTAATAAATTGGAATTTCAAATGATGTGTTTGCTTGCTTTCTTTGAGTAACAAATACACAGCAGCAGCTGTACAATTATAAAATTAAACTAATTTTTGGTGAAATTGAACAAAACGGCTACAGAATCTTTTTGTATGCTAACTGAAGTTTATGGGGAAGAATGCATGTCATGTGCACATGTGTTTGAGTGACATGAGAAGATTGAGAGGATGTCAAAGATGATGAACGTTATTGATACTCATGCACGTCAAGTATCATCGCTTTATCAATGGAGGTCATTTCTGCAAGCATTTTAATGCTGAGTCATTTTCAAAAAACATTCTCGCCGTGCACTGTGGAAGACTACACTGGAAAAACGATCAACAACACATTTTTATCATTTTGAATAATTTGGATCTTAAACTTCAAAATCTAATTCTTCTTTTAGTGGTTGGGTAAACTTAAAAGCTAAATAACTGTTGAGTCTGATCATTTTTACAGTTGTATTGTAAACAACTTTACAGTTTAACTGTAATCAAACCTAGTAGAGATATTAACTGAAAAATGCAAAAAATGGAGTTTCCAGTGTGGTCTTCATATAAAAAAAAAATTTCAAATTTTTTTTTTTGCCCCAGATATTTAAATTAAAGGCGATCCAAGATTTCATGATGGTGATGATTTTTCAAATAAGGTATGATTCAATAAATACATAGTCCAAATCCATGATCTCTTATCTCAGGTAGGAACAAGCAGAATAAGCAGGAACTAGCTGAAAATATATATATATATCCACCTCAGTGGATCATAGCATACAAACCTTTGGGTTAAAATGTGGAGTCAGTCGTGCACGTGTTGCACTTCACCTTGAAACTCCATTGCGCAAGTCGGAGGGATATTCTGCATACAAACCCGCAGATTATGGTCCTATAGTTATGGAAAGCCCTCCCACAATTTTTTTTTTTTTTTCGTGAAGCCAACATTGAATTGAGCGCTCTTGTAAACAGAAAGACATGAGTTTATATGCCTAAAATAATGATCTACAACCTGCCGCAGTGACTGGGGCATTGGTAGGAGATCGAACTGCTGGCCCAGAGATCCGGTTTCAATCCTTGCTCGGGGCACCAAGGCACTTATAGTCAGTAGCCACACTGATGAGTCATAAGACGACGAAACAGTGCTGTATGTGGATTTGACAATATATATAACTAGATCATATATATATGAAATCAAATGATGGATAATTTTATATCCGACAGAATATGATAATTATAATGACATTTATTAGTTGAGAGCCTATATTTGTCCGGTGCCGGTGTAAGCGATTGCTAGACAAGCGGCCTAAATCGTAAATGTGAATACAGAGTTCATTTCTTTATTCACATTTACGATTTAGGCCTGTTATAGCCAACATCTTTGGTCCTACTGCTGTGGAATACCCTTCACAAAAATCTTTGTTTGCAAAGCCAAGCCATTCATATATATATATATATATATATATATATTTTTAAAATTTATACTTGATCTTATATATGTGAATTTGTACCTGGCACTCCTCTATTTGTGTGTGTCTGTGTCCTCAGGCTAATCTCACATTTACAATATTGTTCACAAAGCCAACATATATATATATGGATTTGTGCTGATGCTTTATACCAAGGAATACGTGATCACCTTCCTTTCCCTGAAGAAGTATTTATTGAACTGATGGAGTTTTCCACCAGATCGGTGGAATTCAGCTTCAACAATGAGATGTAGCATGAATTGGATGGAGTTGCGATGGGCAGTCATTTGGGGCCTGTTATAGCCAACATCTTTGCCTTTGTATAATAAACCTTAAATTTCCACATTTCTGTGAATTTGCACCTGGCACTTAAAATCTTGGAGCATACACTCCCCTATTTATGTGTGTCTGGGTCCTCAGGCTAATCTCACATTGATAGTTTGGAAATCCAGGTTCATGGCAAAATGTTGTCAGGTGTTGTCAACCAATAAAATTGTACAGATAAAACTGAAAAATGTTTCAGAAGCCGGGATTTTATGAGGTTCAGTAAAAATGTTATAAGAGATGTTACTGAAGAACACATTCAAGAAGAAGTATTGAGTCGGTGCAGGTGTAAATGAGGCGCAGATTTTCCTCTGGTCTATAATGCCTGTTAATTAATAACTTTGTTCTCCCCTAGGATATAGCGCAACAGCCCTTCGGCGCTGTCTTTGCCCCCAGGTGCTGGGACACCTTGCTACGCCACAGAGTAGTATATTGCAGATTTTGTAATAAATAAAAAAGGCTAAATATCAAAGAAAATCAGCATGTAACTTACTTGCTAAAGTGATAGAGTTGTCGGGGGTGGATCCAGCCTGTTGGACTGACTGTCTCTCCAATTTTTGGGTGGTGGAGGTAGGGACTTTTAGTGGGGGTCTGGTGGGCATACTCCCCCAGAGAATTTTGAAAATTATGTATCCAAGATTCGCTAAAATTCCATTTCAGGGCATATCAGCTACTGAAATTAAGAAGACACTCAGAAAAGAGTATAAATAAAGATTTTCAGAAAAATTCTGAGGGTCTTGAAGGTTGTCATGTGTTGAGACGAAAACCTTTAAAACTCGGAAGACACTCAGAAAATAGTATAAATAAAAGTTTTCAGAAAGATTCTGAGGGTCTTGAAGGTTGTCATGTGTTGAGACGAAAACCTTTAAAACTCGGAAGATGCTCAGAAAACAGTATAAATAAAAAATTTCAGAAAAATTCTGAGGGTCTTCCTGAAGACCTTGGAAGACCTCCTGGATCCGCTCCTGAGCAATTTTAATTTTTAAACTAGAATAGCAACTATCAATAGTGTGCAATGAGGAACGGGTTGTTCTCTTTGAAGATCAAATGGTGTTTGGCTGATTGATTGTAACAAGGAAAGTAATGATTTCACTTACAAATATCCACAGATCCTTGTGACACATCTTGCATCTGGCTTGTATTTAAATCCTAGAATCATTTAACATTATTTTTCAGGAAATGTTTCCCTCTATAAGAGAGGAAATGAAAATGGTATGAATGGCAAACGTATTTATTGATCATAAGAAAATAAGAGTTCACCACAGGACGAATAATGCCCAAGTAAAATGATTCATTATACCAAAATAACACAAACTCAAAACTTATTTGCATCCATAAGTAAGGGGGAAAAAATGAATCAACCAATCAAGTAGACGTGCAATAAACAGTTGCGTACCCAAGTGTGAAGCGATAAAAAAATGTTTATAAAATATAACATATACATACAGTATCACCCATAAATAAGTACACCCCTACAACTTTTTAATAGAAAGTTAATTGTCTTCTAAACCAAACATAGCAGGATTTTATTATTTCTAATGGAACACAATCAAAACGGATATTATCAGGTATTGTTTATGACCAAACTCTAGAGCATTGAAAGTTTTTTCTAGACATAATAAGGAGTAAATGTTGAAAGTTACAGCCCTCTAGCTCCTTTGGTGTGGCCTGTACAGCCTATACATACATAGCCAGCCAGCCAGACCAACTTGAAAACTGAAGAAGTCTATGTTGACAGTTTTGGTTGATGGTCTCTAATATCTACATTTGTTGTTGTAGAATGTACACTATCGTCCATAAATAAGTACACCACCACAATTTTATAGAAAGTTGTCTTCTAAACCAAACATAGCAGGATTTTATTATTTCTAGTGGAACATTACTCACTCAAAACAGATATTATCAGGTATTATTTATGACCAAACTCTACAGCATTGAAACATCCACTAGAAATAATAAACTCCTGCTATGTTTGGTTTAGAAGACAATTAAATTTCTATTAAAAGTGTTTGGTTTAGAAGACAATTAAATTTCTATTAAAAAGTGGTTGGGGTGTATTTATTCTTGGGCGATACTGTAAACATTAAATTAATTCTCCCTGCAAATGGTTTTCTAAAACAGCCAAATTTCTGTTTAGCATTTCTTGGCTAATTAATAAACCCTAGCTGAAAACCCATTCCACGGGCAAAATTTTCAGCTAGTTCCCAATGCGAGATCAAAATTGATTTTATTAGGGGTACCTTAACTCAATAACTCTGGCTACAATGTGCCATTTCGGCTACTTAGAGGTCACAAACAGATAAATGGAATCAGACTTTTAGTATTAGATATAAAGATGGAAATCAGATCATTATTATTGGGGTCAGTGCAAATGCAGACCCCACACTATTATTATTCAGTGGCTAAAAATATTTTTTCATCTTTGGATGGCAACATATTCATATTTTTGGCAACAGAATTTCAATGCTGGAGAGTTTGGTCATAAATAATACCTGATAATATCCATTTTGATTGTGTAATGTTCGACTAGAAATAATAAAATACTGCTATGTTTGGTTTAGAAGACAATTAAATTTCTATAAAATAGTGGTATGGGTGTACTTATTTATGGGCGATACTGTAGGTCACAACAAAGCTTGCCCCCTTTGCCCCCCAGTGTATCTAAAAATTGTGTCTTTTAGCCTCTGGACATACAAGATAGAAATGTGCATGACTTTCTAAACCTCTCTATGATCTGGTATCATAAACGCGCTTGAATAACAATAAAAATGTGCAGCTGACAAGCAGATATCAGACAATGTAATCTCAAAGTAGAAACATATTTTGAGGGATGATTCTCAAAAACTAAGTTGCTAAAAACCTTCACTGAGGTCACATTGGTACACACAGAAAATCTCATGGGGTTATGTTGTGTGGTCTTTGTGGTAGACTGTTACATACGGACAGACAGACAGACTTTTGGTGCGTTCCCACCATACAGCTTAGTTTGACACAAGGCCACAGTAGTGGGGCACCCAGTGAGGATCAGACTCACAGTAGTGATGGTCAGCATCACAAGCTTGTTACTACACTGATTGTGAAACTAGGGATTTCATGAAATTACTGAAATATTCAGTGATATCATGAAACTAGGGATTTCATGAAATTACCAAAATGTTTAGGGATTCCAAAGATGACTAGTTTCCAAAGGGATTTCATGAAATTATCGAAATGTTCAGGGATTTCGTGAAACTAGGGATTCCATGAAATTACTGAAATCTTCAGGGATTTCACAAAATCACTAGTTTCACAATCTTCCTGTAACATTACTCCATCATCGTAAGAGGAAGACCCAATGAAAGAGCATTTGTCTATTTTCTGAGTAAGAGAACTCGTAAACAATATTCAAAAACTTAAAGCAAACAATGATCTCATGTGTTTCTCTAGTAAACTGGAAAATCCCCAACGAGTTGCTACCAGTGACTACTTTTGCAAATAGCAACATCTAAAATTAGTTCTCTATCGGTTTGGCACACATAACTCCTATTATCACACAGAATATCACACATTCTTTTAGTTTAAAAGCAGGATACACTGTTTTAAATGTTCATCACTTATCAGTTAAATGCTAAGAAGTTCTTGAGTGGCGAAACAAAACAGCACAACATTATTTTTGGCATACTTCAACTTTGCACAGAAATAGTCATCATTTTACAAAAAAAAAGAAAAATACAACTGCCTCTGTCCCATAATAGTTGTTACATTTAGTAGTAATTTTTTAATATGCAAATGTAACAACTATTATGAGACAATAATGCAAAATATGTGTACGTGTGTTAGAGAGGTGCATATGCAGGCCTCCCCCATTATAACACGGTTCTTTATGGCATGGATCTCATTATAGCGCGGGTGGAGAGTGGACACCTAAATATTAATCTAAATCCAAAATAGCTATATTTGAGCTAGATTTTGATCCAAAATAGCTATATTTAGCTCCAAATATTGCTATATTTAGCACTAAAATAGCTATATTTAGCACTAAAATAGCCATATTTAGCTCCAAATGTAGTTGAATTTAGCTCCACAATAGCTAGATTTAATTCCAGAAATAGCTAGATTTAGTTCCAGAAATAGCTAGATATAGCTCTGAAATAGCTAGATTTAGCTTTTAAAAAAAGCTAGATTTAGCCCCCAAATAGCTAGATTTAGCTCCACAAATATCTAAATTGATCGTGGCTCGTTTATAACGCAGTGTTTGTTTTCTTGAACCCCAACACCCGCGTTATAATGGGTCCCCCACCTGTAATAAGTAAAATAGTAAAATAGATAAATAGATAAATAGATAAAGTAAGCAATGGATTTTTCAAAAATGACATTCAGGTGTTGAAATCCAAGTGACCTCTCTACGCATTCCTTCTTTCCCCTGTTTTGTATCTTTGTTGTTTGTTGTTTTTCTTCTGCAAAGAGCAAGGGCTGAGAAGCTGGAGAGAAGAATACTTGACATAACAAGCGAGAGCCGAGCTTCTCTTACATTTAGAATTCCAAATATGCTACATTAAATGCATGAGCTTCATCTGTTGACTGACACAGACAAGAGAAAAGAAGAAGAAGAAGAAGAAGAAGAAGAAGAAGAAGAAGAAGAAGAAGAAGAAGAAGAGAGGGTGAGAGCCAAGCAAAGTGCTTGTTTGGTAAAACAATGTACAATTATAGCAAGAGTATCATTTGCCTTCAGCCACAAAAAAAAGCAAAAACACAGAATGTTGCTGCTAAAATTAATGTTCACATGGAAACAATTTCAACTGAATGATGAACGGGGGGGCTTTAACAATTTTTCAAATAAAACAAATATTTTAAACTAGAGCCGGCATTTCCTGAAGGAATTGCAAGTGTGATTGGGCTGCAGCGTGCCTCCCCGCCCAAGAAAGTACAAAATATTACTAGCTAAAATTTTTTTTATAAAACCTTCACAAGGGAAGTAACTGAAAACTTTGAAAATGTACGAATTGCTGAAAATAAGAGTCTGGTTTAGCATTATAGTTACATTGTAAATAGAATCCCACCCGTCTAAAACATTAAAAAATTAACTTTTTTCAAAACTGTATTAAGATGCACCAATTAGTGTTGGAATGGCATTGAGATTTCACAAAAAGTAAATGAAAGCAGGTCTGGTTAGACACTCAATAGAAACCGTCAGTGACCAATGTCTTTTGGTGGCATACTGTGTTGGGGATGATCAATTAAAAAAATTGGAAAAAGGGGTGATCAATGAATAAGTTACTTCTCTTGGCTTTTGTTGGGAAGTGATCACAAAAAACAAGTGTGAATGCTGCCGGACACAAACTAAGTGATCAATTTAGCATTTAAACTTACATTGCAAATTGAACCCCCACTAAAAATGTTGACAGTTTTGGTTGACAGTTTCTAATACATAGAATAGCAATAAGTGTGCTTGCACAGGTGCAATTACACTAATTAAAAGCCCTATATAATCTTTTAAGTCTTTTTCGGAGTTTAGAAAGCAAAACATTTAAGAACATGTTATTTTAATGTGAATAAAAAAAGTATACAATTTGTATATACAAGCACACATCATAACAATCATATTTACACAATATCTAGGGCCTTAAACCTTTGCAGTGATGTAAAAAACATCATAATTCTTCTCAAAATCATTAACATCTGTTGATAGCACTATATATTCCGGTAATCTATTCCAATGTCCTACCACTCTATTGCTAAAAAAGAATTTTCTGATATTCAATCTACTTCTATTTGCTTCTACCGTATATGTGTGGCCTCTCAGTCCCTTGCACCCCATTCTAGAAAAAAATACATCAGGGTTTACTACTTCTAAACCATGCATAATCTTGAACATTTCTATTAAGGCTCCCTGTCTTAACCCTAACACTTTTAGCCTATCCTCATAATTCATACTTTTTAATTCCAGTACTAACTTAGTTGTTAGTCTCTGGACTTTTTCTTTTTTATCTCTCTCCAAGTACGTTAACCAGGCCTGTGCACAGTACTCGAAGTGTGGATGGACACAAGTCTTATATAGTATACGGAATGAGTCCTTGTCTACATATGAAAAGGTATAAGCATACTTTTAATAATAATAAAGATTAACTTCATCTTAGTTCACACAAACTTTTAAGCATACAAAATAATTTTTTAAGAAGAAGGTTAAAGAGAATTAATAATGCAGGCCTCTGCTAAATCCTAAAATGCACGAGGTCGCGTGTAAACAAACATAGCCAAAGATCCTAAAACACAAGAGGCCGCACGTAAACAAACATAGCCAAAGATCCTAAAATGCAAGAGGTCGCACTAGTCTTTCTTGCAATACTGCCAATTTTCACAAAAATCTGCCCGCAAATAAAGACACTATAAACATTTGAATAAACAAACCATTTTTAGCCATTTTCTGCTCAATCATTACAGGACTGGTCTTTGGACTTTTCAAAATTTACAACAGAATGTTAAGAGTTAAATACTTTAAAAATGACAGTAAATGGAACATCTCATTGCAAAACAACTAATATTTATAAATTAAATAAAAAGATAAAGGACTCTAAAATTCAAGAGTAAATACCAATGGGTAAGTATTGACTATAAGGATTGTCAGTGAAATGAGTATGTCTTAGGTAGCTTTCACACCAAAGCGGCACGTGGCATGCGACACGTGGCATGCGACACGTGATGCATGTTTCCCTGTTCAGTTCACAAGATGTCTTCATTGAGTGATGATGCAGATATAATTGCTCTTATCGATGTGGTAATCGCTAGAAGAAAACATAAGAAGAAGAGGTGCTGGGTACATCCCTATCTGAGAGACAATGGAGGGATTCACTGTGCATATATTGTTTCAAGCCAACTAGTGCTGCACTCAGAGAAGTTTCGGCAGTTTTACTGTATACGAAAAGATGCTTTTCGAAAATTGGTGACCAAGTTTCACACCTGAAGGAAATAGTGCCGTGAAAAATAATGAAAAATACAATTATATAATTGTTTCTGATATTTTTTATTTGTAATTGATTTTGAAATATATAATGTTATGCGTTACAAATGGAATTAATTGTTATAATTGGAAACATCTTCGGCATACGATTGTCGCAACGAACAGACGCATTTTGTTTACAGACTAGATATGTTTTTGCAAGCATGATATAGTATCATTTTTAAATACAAAATTTCTAAAAATACATGTCTGTGGTTATTTATATTTATAAAGTTAGTCTTAATTCTACATTAATCATGGCTTTCTTAATGAAAACCAACAACTGAAGTCTGGTACAATGGATGCATTTTGATTTTGTGCATCAATACCACATAATATTTCATTCAAAACTGAACGGTTCATTTCTCAAAATCGGCCACAGAATCAAAAATATACGATGCAGAACCCAAAGGCTCCACGAAACCCAGTTTGAGAAACCCTTTGGCCGCTACAACTGCTCATGCACAACCAAGTGGCACATTGCAAGCTGAAAATAAGACGGTCCGATCTGATCTTGGAGTGGCATGCAAGTGGCATGTGGCACATGCAGTGTGTTATGCCATGTGTGAAAGGTTTCATGTGTTTGCATAGGTTCGTTTTCAAGTAGCATGCCACGTGCCACTTTGGTGTGAAACCGTGAACAGCTATTTTAAGGTGCTGCAGCCAGGGCTAGCCATAGATACTGGCAACATGGGATGTCACCCAGGGCACCAAAAATGGGGAAATGAATAAATTAAACAGAATAAAAACAGTCAAAATAAATAAGATAATTCTATACTTTAAAGGGCACCGAAGTTCAGCATTATTTTTTCAGCATTCCAGTAAATCACAATGTAGTTCCCATAATAATGAATGAATGACATAAGTAAACATAAGCCATAAGCCATAAAAGATAGATGGCTTAATGTAAAAAATTCAATACATACTATGAAATCAACTATAGTAACAAAATATATCGATTGATATTACTGTGATATTAACATTTTAAATATCTCTTACACTGACTATTTTGCTGAAATACCATATTTGATGGCATACAAGACCCCCCCCCCCCCAAAAAAAAAAATGGCTCAAAAAGTAAACATAACCTTTGGTTGTCCAGTCCTACATTGGCCAGAACTTGAAGAGGAAAAAAACAAAAAGACAGGTTGAAAGGAATTCAAAGAAATTCATTTTATTCTTAATATTCCCTTCTGAAATAAAGGGGGTCTTATATGACAAAACAAAAACAGGAAAATTCACAAGACCAAAGACACCAGTTGCAATGCCATTTGGTAAAGTGTAATGAAATACACTCTGGTTGTGTGTTTTCGTGTGTTCACACGTTTTGGGGTGTACGTGACCAAAAGGCTGTATCATATTCCCGTGGCTAGAAAATAGGTCAAACAGCCGACGAAGTGAGAACAAAGGGAATACGTCCGACCAATCAACTTCGCTGGGGTTTTTTAGGGCGTCGATTTAAAATCGGGCAGAAGTTTAGGGTTAGTGAAAATCGGACAGACAGTAGAACAGGTCACCAAGCGAGGAGCTTGCCTTTTCACCTGTCAGGATGAAGGGAGGGAGTAGTAGGAGGAAACCAGGCACCTTGATTTTTGAACTACTGTAAAGTGACCACTCGTTTAGGATTTTAACTGAAACAGAATTCAATGCCTCAAAGTGATTCGTGAATCGGCCCGGAATCAAAGCTATCAACAGGAATAAAACGAACCCATATTTTCAATTGAAATCAACAAGTTTTGTCATCTTTCCATTCAACCACGAGGGAGAGCCTTTTGTCCGGTAAGGATAAAATGTTTTATTTCTCTCTGCAGAATTTCAGCCCTGTGAATGAACAAGTTAACAACCCTGTGACAAGATGTCCCTCACATCGACAAGAAGAAATACGACCAGCATTATCCAACAAAAGCACAGTAGTCTACATTCATTAAAAGTAAAATTGATAACTAGCATTCCAAGGGAAATTATGAATCACCGCCACCATTGTATGCTTCTTTTTACCTTGTAAATTAAACAGTGGCGTGATAAAATTCAGTTACCTCGATGAAAATACTACCAGTATGGGTTGAACCATAAATTCATGATTTAAAAAAACAAAAATGCTGCTATGAATGGTTAGGGCTGGGCATAGATAAAATTGAACCCCCTTCTAAAACCCTATTGGGGCGGGGGGGTTCAAAAAACAAAAAAAAAACATTTTCCCTACTCATTAAGGTGAGTATGTGTGCAAAATTTCGAGTTTCTACTATGAACGGTTAGTGGAAATTCCACGGGTCTTGACAAATATGATTATCCATTATTTCATGCTTCTGCTCTTCTCTCACCCTCTGCCTGTATCTTCTCATTCTCTCCCTTATCCCTTCCAATCTTCCTTGTCCATCCATGTTTTTATCTAAATGTTATAAAATCCTGGATTAGTTTCAATTGCAAAAATCTTTCTAACCCTCAGTAAACTACCTAACTTTCTTTACCCCTTCTTCCTTCCTACCCCTCAGTAAACTACCTAACTTTCTTTACCCCTTCTTCCTTCCTTCTCCTCAGTAAACTACCTAACTTTTTGTTTTCTGGGTAGTGAGTGTTATCTTCTAATTGCTTGTATAAAAAGTATTGAAAATGTCAATTATCCCCTTCAAACTTTGGCCTTTGTGACCAGGACGGGGATATTCATATGTAGTTGTGTTTCTTACTTTATGTGATTAAAAGTGTGCAAATTCACCAGTTGTCCAATTGGAAATAAGTAGATTTCAAATTATCACTGTCCTGGTTGCAAAAGCAAAGTTTGAAGGGAATAATTGATGTTTTCTATACTTTTTAGACACAGTGAATTAGAAAATAACACTTATTACCCAGGAACAAGAAAAAAATGTAAAAATATGTTGCACAGTGTTATGGAACTCATTTTCTAGTTATAACAAATTACTGAATTGTGCAAAATTCAAAATTTTAGTTTTTCTTTTTGTTAGGATAAATTTAATTTTTATTCCAACTTACAGGTTCACTAATAGAGTAAATTTTACAAGTAATGATTTTAGTAAAGCCGTGAAATACACATGCAAAATCACTGAATTGGAATTGATAGCTAGCAAGCATTTAGCACGGGGCTCTTGAAATTCTGGGGCCTGTAGCATATGCTACTTTTTCTACTTAGTTAACACGGCTCTGCATGTTTGATATTTTAATGGGGAAAATGTTAACATTTTAGTAAATAGTTGTTCACATAATTTTTGTCTCCTGCGTTTGAAAATGATGGAGACTATGTTTTGCTATGGATTATTATTATGGCTTAGAAAATGTTGTAGTCCGTGTTTTAAAATTGGATAACTTCTTTAATTTAAAATTGAATAACTCCTTTAATTTAAAATTGAATAACTTCTTTAATTTAAAATTGAATAACTCCTCTATTTCAATGAAATTTTGTATGAAACTTGGGGAAGGTATGAAGATTTTGGTAAAGCAAATTATGGACGATCTGATTGATTGTTTAAGATTTCTTTTAACCAAAAACATGGTTTATGTTTATAAACATAAACCATGTTTTTGGTTAAAAAAAAATTTTCAATTGTTGACCGATTTTGCTGAAATTTATTTAGAATGTTAGGGGAAACCCCCGGAATTAAAAAATGGTGAGTTATGGCCAATCCGATTATTTGTTTATATTTTATATGTAATTTAAAATGGATAACTTCTTTAATTTAAAATTGGACAACTTCTTTATTTTTAAAGATTTTTCAATGAAATTTTGTATGCAGATTATGGTGTAGTGAGTTATGGACGATCCAACTGTTTATTTATGTTTTATAAATAAAAACCATGTTACATGATAGAGACAATATATGGTAATCAAAATAAGTTTTCTGACAGAGACCTTTATACTTTTGAGGTATTTTAATTTTTTTATCGGTGTTTTCCTACTCGTCATGCATGAAATGAGTGAGAAAAGCACAATAAGCATGCAAGGATAATTTCTATCAAAAACTTGCAATTATTTGATATTGAATTTTTTTACGTTTTTAGAAAGAGTATGTCAGCAAATAAAAAATTGGTTTACACAGAAATGCAAGACAAACCTTAATAGGTAATGTGTTTTGATCATACAACAAAAATTAAAACCTGAGAACAAAGTTTCTTCTTTTTTTTTTTAAATCAGGGTCTTTTTTGTTTGTCCCCACCAAAAGCTAACAGCCATAATTTTAAAGAAAAAAAAGAAAGATTGTTTCATTTTGTTTTGCTCGTCGGAAAAGACCAAAAATGCTGCTTCTTTTTTGTTAGTCCCCACCAGAAAACAAAAATCCTACCCTAACCCCTACAGAGGGGGGGGGGGGCAAACAAAATAAACTTGATATACCAATTCCCACTGGTTATAAACATTTTGATCTGGTGTCGACTAATGAAAAAACCCAAAATTCTCTATATTGCCAAGTTTTTCTTATTTCAAACTTTTGACAGCATTAGTCTCCTCTTCGGGCAAAGCTGCAAATATCTGACAACTTGACTGATCTGGAACCCAACTAAAAAGATATACAAGACTGACCGTTCGGGAGGAAAGTTTCAAATGTTTTGATTCTCCAAGATAAAATTGCTGTACTTGTTAAGATCACATCACAAATTGATTTTCTAGTCGGCAAGAAAAAGAAAATGCATCTTTTTTTTCTTTTAAGTTCTTTTGTACTTCAAAATTATAGCTGTTAGCTTTTGGTGGGGACTAACTAAAAAGCCCCCGAAATTATAAGTATTTTATTTAAGTCTAAAAATGCAATATTTAAAGAAATGTGTTAAATTTATTTTTCATTGTCTAAATGGTAAGAACACAATGAATAAAAAATTAAAATTTATCGAGAGCAGAAAAGTATTATTCAATTTGCTAAAACAGACATGAATTGTAATTTGTGCTGTACTTTTTTAATTATCTGAAACTAAATATCTTAAGAGATATTATCTTTGAAATAGTTTTTAAACAATGCAGAAAAGCAGATGAGATCATCTCAGAGTCACTAGTGTGATCTTAACAAGTACAATTAATTAATGAATGAATTGCACAGTTGGAATACAAAAATGGAAAATGAATTACTGCCACCAATGATCTGCATCTTTTGGAAGATTTTGAAAAAGAATCAGTATATAATGTCTGTACACAGCAGTACAGAGGGCCGGGCATTCACCCAGGGGGCCAAGTGCTAGGGGGCTCCTGTCATGTGTCCGAGACAGTAGGACTTTCCAAATGCAAATGGAAAAATGGGAAAATGAATAAAATAAACAGAAAGAAATAGTCAAAATAAGAGAAATCCCTGATGTGAAGTCAGATTTTTCAGGAATATCTGACAGTTAAATACTTTCTGTTGTGGTGAAACAAAGAGAAACAATTGTCAAAGGAAATTCTCATGACATTTTATTCCTATGTATTTATTTTTCTCACTGTAAAACAAATAAATAAGCCTTGGGCTGACCTTGACTGCCTTCTACCAAGTGGATTTTCATCCTCAAATTATTCTTTGAAAAAATAGCTCATTATTGAAAGTCAGTCACCATAATTCACCCATATTAAATAGATCACACAAGGAATTGAATACTGTGTATGCCGGTATATAGGACAAACATTTAATCTTTACACTGCGTCTAATGCACTGGTATTAGGGGGCCACCTACAGGGACTGGATGAGTTGCTGTGATGGTAGTCCTTCAAATACCCCAGTAAGCCATTTGTCTTATAGTCCAGCATATATTAGTAATTAGCATCAAAATATCTTCTAATTCCTTATCAACTGGATTATTTCCTCAGAAATCATACTCTACAATAAATCTTTACTTGCAAAAGTATTTTTTTAAAATCAAATTGTCCCCGATATTTATCAAACAAATTCATTTGGAAAAATAGCTAAGAATCTTAAAATTAAAATAAATAAAAATACCAAACTTACTGTTATTGCACAACAAAATCAGTGGCATTTGTATATAAAGTGTGACAAAGTACAACTTAAAAAGGAAATTTCAGTCCAGCTGATCTTAGCCCAGTGGTTCCTAACCTGACATCTGCAGACCCCTGGGGGTCCACAAATGTATTACTGGGGGTCCGTGAGCTTGTAGAGTAGGCAGAACTTTCAAAAGCCTGGGGTCCATCAGTTTGTTGAGTAGACACACCTTTTAAACGCCTGGGGTCTGTGAGCTTGTTGAATAGGCAGACCTTTCAAAAGCATGGGGTCCATTAGCTTGTAGAGTAGGCAGACATTTCAAAATCCTGGGTTCCGTGAGCTTGTTGAGTAGGCAGACCTTTCAAAGGCCAGGGGTCTATGAGCTTGTAGAGTCGACAGACCTTTCAAAAGCCTGGGGTCCGTTTAGCTTGTAGAGTAGACAGGCCTTTCAAAATCCTGGGGTCTGTTAGCTTGTAGAGTAGGCAGACCTTTCAAAATCCTGGAGTCTGTGGGAAAATTCATTCAAATAAAAGGTGGTCCTTGGTAATGAAATGGTTGGTAACCACTGGCCTAGCCAATCTAAGCCTCTAGTTGGTTCCATCAGAACCTTGACTACGAACAGAGACAGATTTCCTCGGCTGTCAGAATAGAGAATGATTCTTCAGTTCCCAGATTCTTTGGTCTTTTGTGATTCAGCCATTTCCAAATGATGAGTTTCCTGTTTGAACTAAAACTATAGATGTTAACCACCAATAAACGCCTTGCAGTGTAAAAGGCCACAAAAATGTCAGAATAAATAGATGCTAGAAAATAGCATCCAATTCCAACCTAATTATTTTTCAATGAACTCACCACAAATTTGACTGATTAGTTGCAATACACAATAATTCCCCCTCCTACAGTTTTGGCCTTGTTTACCTTCAGAGGAATTGTTCTAGCCTAGATAACTCTCAGTAATTAGACTGAATACAAAAGAGAATTCCTGAACAACACATGAATATATTGAATGAAGAGAAAGGGAAAGTTGTTAACAAATGCAAGAGAAGCAGCTCTGGTTAGTCACTCAATAGAAACTGTCACGTGACCAACGCCCTTTGGCAGTATGCTGTGTTGGGGGTGATCAATTAAAAAATTGGAAAATGGGTTGATCAATGAAGAAGTTACTCTTCTCGCCTTTTGTTGGGCGGTGACCACTAAAAAGTCAGAATTTAAAAAAAAAACAAGCGTGAGTACAGCAGGACACAAACTAAGGGACCAATTTAAGATAAAATTACATTGTAAATTACCCCCCCCTAAAAACTTGGGGTGGGGGTGGGGATTTTAACAAAATGTTTTTTTTCTAGACATAATAAGCAGTAAATAAACACAAAAAGTAATTGGCTAAAAACATGCCTGAGGGTCCTATTAGTGCACACAGAAAGTTTCATGGGGACGTGTGGTGTGGTGTGGTTCCTGAGTTACGCTGTCACAGACAGACAGACATTTGGTGAATTATAACAAGACTAGACTAAAGAACCACCCTAACGGGCGGAGTAATTCCCTGTGAAAAAAAAAATCAATAAAATAGATAGAGTGTTGGATTTGTTTTTAAAAAGTGATTATCACTTTCTTTACACTGTTAGGGAAAAGGGGAGGGTGGCTAATGAAAAAAAGGGGCTAATGTTAAAAAAGGGTTCTAATGTTAAAAAGAAGTGGGCTAATTTTCAAAAGAAGTGGGCTAATGTAAAAAAGGGGGTGGGGGTTCATAGGGAGGGGGCTAAAATTTAAAAAGGGGGGATTAATGTTTACAAAAATGGGGCTAATGTCCAAAAAAGAGGGGTTAATATTAAAAAAGAGGGGACTAATGGTAAACAAAGGGGGAGGGGTAATATTTAAAAAATAGTTGGGGTGCCTAATGTTACAAAAGAGGGAAGTTATGTTAAAAAAAGGGGGCAAAAAAGGGGGCTGTACGATAAGAAAAGGAGGCTTAATATTAAAAAAGGCAGGGTGCAATGTTAAAAAAGTGGGATGGCTAATGGTAATGTTCTGAAATATACAGCGTGCCGTGCAATGTAAAAAATCTTATTATCGTAAAAACAAACGTGTGTAACTTTCCAATTGATTTGTAAAAACTAACTTGCTAAAATCCTGCTCCGGTGTCCCAACGGTAACCACAGAAGATTTGGTGGCCATAGGTCTAGCCGTTCTTGAGTTATGCGATGACAGACAGATGGACATTTGATGAATTATAGTAATATAGTAAAGTTTTAGTTTAGTGTGAACACTGCTGGATATGAACTAAGGGACCAACTTAGCATAAATTTACATTGTGAATTGAACCACCCAAAATTTATTGGGGGGTGGGGTAAAAACTAACTTGTTAAAAACCTGCAGCGGGGTCCCATTTGTAACCACAGAAAATTTGGTGGCCATTGCTCTGTCTGTTCTTGAGTTTTGCTATTACAGACGGACAGACAGCATTTGGTGAATTATAGGAAGATATATCCAAGGAAGTTTCTGGTAAAGAAAAGGGAGCTAGGTATATTTTGATCTGACTTATGAAATACTAAAGAGCAGGGGCTATTAGGTAAAAATAATAATAAACGTCCAGTCTAGAGATAGGGTTTTCTGCACTCGAAATAAGCTC
>VCCN01004515.1:3687086-3697733 GCA_006491835.1 Architeuthis dux | reverse complement strand
ACGGACTTAATGTACTTGCTGTACCCTAGCAACAGGTCTGGTTTAAGCAATTATTTTATAACCAAAAATATATAGTTTGGTGAATAAAGCAACCTTCATATAAGATGATACCCCAATTTGTGTCCGAATTTCATGGTTATAGTTCACTGTTTTTGTATCTGGCCTATAGGACAAACCCCATTATTGGGTAGTGTTTTGTTGGAAGCTTCAAGTGTTGTCTTATCCACCAAAATATACAGTATATATAATTGTACAAAAGTTTCTAAAATATAAAAGAATTAATACGAAAGAGAGGCCTGATGACGACTGAGCAGGAAGTATCAATTTGTATTCTTTGCCCCTTGTCCCCTCACCAACCCTTATCTTCCGATGCTCCCCTCCTTGAGTCTTCCAGTACCCCCAAGGGGACAGTAGCACCCACTTTGGGAATCACTGACTAATTCATTGTTATGCAGGAGGAGATAGGGTGATGGAACTGTTATGTCATCAGTATTTTGAAAATAGGAATTTGGGGTGTGTCCAACCAGTTATTGATACTTGCCTTCGGTGTGGAAATGAACCTGGGGTTGAGGGTCAAGGTGTTAAGGAGACAGGAGACTTCAGTCAGAGTTGGAATCCCCATAAGTCAAGATGTTTTTGTAGACAAGCTCCTTGAGATGATGAAGCATGATTTGTGGTAGTGGGTAGGGAAAAGCGAAGTGTCCCTCGCTAAGGAAGCGGCAAACCAGGATTTTGGTAACATTTGTGTGAGGACTTGGAAAGTGTTACTGGTAGACTAAAAGACTAGTAAGGCTTGATTCCTGTTTTCTCTAAGAAAATAAAGGGAGAATGTACCTACGATCTTTCTTAGTTTATAACAGAGGTAGGCAACCTACGGCCCGTGGGCCAGATCTGGTTCGTGAAGGAGTTTTGACTGGCAGTTAAGTAGTAGTTAAAAATTAATAAAAATGGTTTACAACACTTCAGTCTAAATAAAAATTAAATAATAAAATAAGCAATCCTGTTTTTTACTAAAACCAAAACAATAACACTGAAATTGTGATTAAACAAACTAAAAATTAATTTTTAGTTTGTTTAATCACATTGTACATTGTATTGTAAACCATTTTTATTAATTTGTAACTACTATTTACCGTCATCTTAATGTTAGTTGTTTGTTTAAATACAATTCAACTTGGTTTTTAGTAAAAAAGCAATTATTATTCGTTCATTGTAAACCATTTTACATATTATGACAGTTAAGTTGTCCTACTTTGCCAAATATCCGATTAATTGTTCGATATTTGATTTTTAAAAATTGTGCTTTGCCTGAGCAGGGGAGGGTCTGAGCCCCCAGGACCCCACCCCTGGAACCACACCTGCAATCCTTACATAATATTTAGTACTCTCTAATATTAAAATCTATATTTAGAACAACAGTTATTTTATTACTAAGTTACAATACAGACAGAACAAAACAGATTTTGTTTAAAAAAAGAAAGAAGCCTACTATGCCTACTTTGGGATACAAATTGAAGTCTAGGAGGACAAAAAGTGGGCTCCTAACAGTCTCTGCTCTGTTTGTGTTGAGGAACTAAGACAATGGACAAAAGGCAAAAAAGAAAGGGCAATCCTGACGTTTCCTGTTTCCAAATGGCCACTTTAGCTGCTATTGCTGCTGATGGCGAATTTAAAGTCAAAGAAGCAGATGACAATTTCAACATTTTTCCACTTTCTGAAGTGAAAATGCGCCTACATATATTGTACCAATGCAAGTCAATAGAAAGTCTAGTCTCTTGAACCACATGAAATTGCCCGATATCAGTAGATTAAAAAATGGGGAAAAAAAACAACTGAAAATGCTGTTCTGAGGAATCTTTCTTTGACTTTAAATTTGCCATCAGCTGCAAACGATTCAGTCAATTGCGCTATCAGCAACAGCTGAAGAGGTGTCCATTTGGAAACAGGAAAGGTAATGATAGCCAAAGATATTAGGATAAAAATGGAAGACTAGGAGGACAAAAAGTGGGCTCTAAACAGTCTCTGCTCTGTTTGTGTTGAGGACCTAAGACAATGGACAGAAGGCAAAAAAGAAAGCTCTTGCATTTGGTATTCCAATGATATGAAAGGAACCCAAAAATCATATTAACAATTGCTATTTTTGTTCCTGCAAAATTCAAAGTTACAACAAAAATAATCAGGGTAATGTTCAATTTCATGGAGGTTAATTTTTAACATGGAAATGTTTTCAGTTCTTTGTTAAATAAAGAATTTCATCGTGCGTCCATAACCAAAGGCAAACTAGAAAAATATGTTTAAATAGTTCTTCAAATGATTGAACTCCTCCTTGTTGTTTGTGTTGTTAACACAATGTTTTGGACGATCCATTCTTTGGCTTTCGCCTGAAGAATAGATCAGCTGAAACGTTGTGTTAATAACAAAAACAACAAGAAGGAGTTCAATCGTCCGAAGAACTATTTGAATGTTAATGACCCTTCTCAAAACAACACAAACAACAAAAAAGAGTTCAATGACCCTTCTCAAAATAATAGAAAATATCTTACAACATAAACAACAAGAAGGAGTTCAACCGTCCGCAGAACTATTTGAATGTCAATGACCCTTCTCAAAACAATAGAAAATATCTTACAACACAAACAACAAGAAGGAGTTCAATTGTCTGAATAACTATTTGAATGTTAATGACCCTTCTCAAAACTATAGAAAATATCTAGAAAAATATGGTATGGCAGACCACATTTGGAGAGAGAAAGGCAAACACTACACTCTTTAGGAAGAAGTCCAGGTCATAAACAGGGAATTCTCTTTGGAAACTGAGAAAAATCAAAGAAGAAGCATACATCAACATGTCGGCTAAGTGTATAAGTCAGACAAGTGTGACGTTAAACTTGATGTGGCTTCCTCTATTCAACAGGGACATGGTATAGAAATCCAGGCCTAACAAGGAAAGGAAAACACCTGAATCCTACGTAATAAGCGTTGCTATCATTGGAGAGAAAAAAACTTTTGTTTACCACCATTACATTCGGATAGTACACCTGAAGGAGGCCGTAGAATGGTCAGCTGAAATGTTGTTAACAACAGTAGGGAGTTCAAATGTCCAAAAAACTCTTTGAATGTTAATGAACCTTCTCAAAATTCTTTGAATGTAAATGAGCCTTCTCAAAACTCATTGACTGTTAATGACCCTTCTCAAAACTCTTTGACTGTTAATGAGCCTTCTCAAAACACATTGACTGTTAATGACCCTTCTCAGAACTCTTTGACTGTTAATGACCCTTCTCAAAACTCTTTGACTGTTAATGAGATTTCTCAAAACTCTCTGAATGTTAATGAGATTTCTCAAAACTCTTTGAATGTTAATGACCCTTCTCAAAACTCTTTGAATGTTAATGACCCTTCTCAAAACTCTTTGAATGTTAATGACCCTTCTCAAAACTCTTTGAATGTTAATGACCCTTCTCAAAACTCTTTGAATGTTAAGGATCCTTCTCAAAACTCTTTGAATGTTAATGACCCTTCTCAAAACTATAGCAGTGTTTAGCATTATAATTACATTGCAAATAGAACCAAAAACAAACCTTTAAAAATTTATTTTTTCAAAAATGACAAATTTCCTGATGAAACAAAGGTCTTATGCATTGAAAGTTCAAAAAAAAATACTCAGAATTTTTTTCCTATTTTTTTAGGTCAGACCATTCTTGTTCAGTAAGTGCCAAAAAATGTTTTTGACAGTTTTCCTAAAGAAAGACTAGTTTTACTTTTACATTCAAGATAAGATTTTCTAAAAAGCCAAACTAACTTGAATAATTTCCAATACGGTTTCGGGTTTCATTATTAAAAACTTACTACCACCTCTGTATTTCAAATAGTGAGGGGCATACAACATTTTTTTAAAATCTGACGCACTATTTTAAAAATGTAATTAGAATTGGAAAAATGTTGTTCTCCAGTTTTTTCTTGTTTTTGCTAGGAAGGAAAAAGACTAACTTTTTGTCTAAAAAAAACAAAAAACAGATTTTCATTAATTAAAATGTAGAAATTTATCCGTTTTGAAGTCAATGTTTAACTTCAAAAGACAAGACATAAAACAGACAACTCAACTCAACTCAAGACATAAAACAGACAACTTTAAATCCAATGCAGTTTTCTGTGTTCAATAAAAAATAAAATAATTATTTGAAAACCATTTTTTTTAATTAAAAATTTCAAATATATTATTTACTGCTGAAAAGAAAAGAAAAAAATGACATAAAAAGAAAATTTAAAAGAATTGTTTTTTTTTTTTACCTAAACATGGAATCCAACAAAAATTCTGAAGTTTGTGGAAGAAAAGGGTTTAACTTTGTTTATACAATAAAACATTTCCAAAACGATGTGAAACCATTATACAGCATAAATAATTTATAGGGTGTTTTAAAAAGGATGCAACAGTCTTTTTGACAACTTGTATTTAAACCATTTTAAATCTAAAAACTATTTTTTAAAGACATAAATTACAAAAAGAGTCCCAAAACTTGCTAATTATTCATACTTTTAACTTTACAATAGATGTTGAAAGTGATTTCATTTAACCTGGATACAGGTTCGTACCCGTTTCATTACATAAACGTTTCAGTACATTGGCAAACAATATAGCTGATGCAATACAAAGGAATGGATGCTCAAACGAGGCTTGCGTATGATGCAATCATTCCAATTGTTGCCTCTGAGTACAGTGTTGCAATGTGATTAATATTGCAGCATAAAATTTACGTGCACGGAAATCCTTGCATCTTATCATTAGGGTCGCGTCCTTTATGAAACAACCTGTTGCAGTGCCGGATTAAGTGTGCAATGCAACCAATATACAGGGTGTTTCAAAAAGGATGCAACCGTCTTTTTGTCAACTTGTATTTAAACCATTTTAAATCTATTTCTTTAAAGACACAAATTACAAAAAGAGTACAAAAAGTTGCTAATTATTCATATTTTCAACTTCAATAAATGTTGAAAGAGATTTCCATTCGTACCTGTTGCATTATGTTTCATTACATTGGAAAAAGACATACCTGACACAGTACAAAGGAATGCATGCTCGAATGAGGCTAGTGCATAATGCAATCATTTCAACTGCTAAATACTGTTGTCTCTGAGTACAGTGTTGCCACGTGACTAATAGTGTAGCTTAAAATTTACGTGCACATAAATTCTACCCTCTTATCCTTAGGGTTGCGTCCTTTATGAAACAATGTATAGATTGCAATATTAATCACTGGGTCTGATCCATACAACAACATGCTGTATATTTTTTTTATTTTAACTTCAATTTTATGAAAAAATTTTAACAGGTCTGATTAGTCACTCATGAGAAATTGTCATGCGATCAACATCTTGTGTTGGGGGTGATCAATTAAAAAATTGGAAAAAGGGGTGATCAATGAATAAGTTACTTCTCTCGCCTTTTGTTAGGCTGTGATCATTAAAAAAGTCTGAATTTTCAAAAAAACAAGCGTGAATGCATCCGGACACAAATTAAGGGACCAATTTATATAAAATTACATTGTAAATTGAAAATGAGGGGCACTAAAACCTATTAAGCGGGTGGATATAAAAAAAAAATTTCTAGACAGGAGTAAATGTTTAAATTTTCAGCCTTCTAGCTCCATTGATGCAGCCTGTATGTGCAATACATACATAGCCAGACAGCTAGCCAGACCAACTTTGAACATTCAATATAATGAATAGATACAAAAAATTGATATTGACAAAAAAAATAACACCTCTGGGTTGATTTTAAAATTGTATTGAGCGGGCCAAAAACAGGCTGATTTAATGGGGTGTGGTGTGCCTTGAAACAGTTTTTGTCTTTGTTCAAACACAAGTGTACTTTGCAAAGCTTGCTGACCACATTGGTGCGGATTATGTTGTCTTTGTGGTTACAATATTTGCATGTGACTGACAGGTCCTCAGGTGATTATATATAGTCACTTGCCCCATAAAGGGTTAATTGGATATATATTATCAAATACTCAACATATCTAGGCACATACGCACATTGATTTCTTTCAGGATCTTTCTTTTAATAGAAGTCATTTAAAGCCTTCTAACCCTTTCAAGACTAACCCATTAACATGCTTAATGCCTGCATTTTTAAAAGGTTATAAAAAAGCCAAAATGGTGTTACTTTTTATTTAAAGAAAACTATTCTTTTATTAGATAAAATTGTTTCCATATTTTGAAGAAACAAAATCATGGTGGGACACATTTGTCCCGGCACAGATGGAAAAACACAGAATTAGCAGATCACTTTGCCTGTATGTCTTTCCTGTTCCTGTGATGTAATGCAAATTAATTTCTGCCTGGGTTTTATACCAAGATGATGTCATTGTCTGCGGTTGTGAAAACTGGGAAAATCTCATTTACGTCATTTTTCATAACGCATATGTCCCAGTAGACTTCTAAAAGAGATCTACAGCAGTCATAGAAACATTGGGATATCTATCTCCCAGGAGTCTTAAAAGGGTTAACATGTGTGGTTATATGAATTTTTTAAATATATCAATATAACATATTAGTAACATATATATATATGAAATTTTCTACTAATATAAAATATAAAATATTACATAATACAGTATTAAATATTGTTTATATTAATATATATAGCATAATGTATATGTTATTTACATGCATAATATGTATGATACATTAATATCCCAATTATATATATTAATTTTTATGTCTACAATATTAGAAACCATCACCCAAAACTGTCAGCATAGGTTTCTTCAGTTTTTAAGTGGCTGGCTGGCTGGCTATGTATGTGTTGTGCATACAAGCCGCACCAATGGAGCTAGAGGGATGAAAAAATGTTTTGAGGCCATATTGGATGAGTATTTGGCTAATTTTTATTATCAGTGAATTGTTCAAAAAGAGAATTTTAGTAGTTAGATAGACCAGCGTTTCCCAACCTTTTCGAGTCATTCCCCACTTTTGTCAATAAGATTACTAGTATCCCCCCTTCCATTTATTAAGTTGCAACAAAGAATAATTTCAAATAACTTTATTTTATGTATAATTAGACAGATTCATACTAAGAATTAATTTAATTTTATAATTGTACAGCTGCTGCTGTGTATTTGTTACTCAAAGAAAGCAAGCGAAAATAATTAGAACACATCATTTGATGTTCCAATTTATTTCAAGAAAAATAAGAATTCTGCTATCGTAACTGATATACACATCAATGTGATCTCTGTTCTTGTTTTTTTGCTACAAGTTCTTTGATTTGTGGGTCTATTGGTGAGAGAGCACATCTTAAATCATTCTCAACTTGTTTATTTCGAGCCTTCGACTTGAAGTGCAGAAAACCCTATCTCTATACTGAACTTTTATTTTTACCTAATAGCCATTCCCCCCTTGGACTACACAAATTCCACCCCTGGGGGCAATTCCACCCGGTTGGGAACCACTGATATAGATAGTGAGATAACGCCATTCCCCCACCTAGAAAAAGATAAGGGAATACTGATCCCATACGTTCCCACAGAACTACACCACGGATCATATTTGATATGAATTTTGTTTAAGGATTAAATATGTTTGGGTTGGTTCTGTCTGTCTA
Organism: Architeuthis dux; assembly: GCA_006491835.1. Lineage (NCBI taxonomy): Eukaryota > Metazoa > Mollusca > Cephalopoda > Oegopsida > Architeuthidae > Architeuthis > Architeuthis dux. Next base: position 3,690,127 of record VCCN01004515.1, on the reverse strand, counting down.
CACATTACAGAATAAAATTTGGGTTGAATTCTCATTAAATGTAATATAAGAACTACCAAAGACAAGTTTTTTTTTCCAATTATAAAACTATTGTCCATTCATTTACTTGTAACATATTTTAGGGTAATATGAGAAAAATGGATAGAAATCTCCTATATTACATTGCACCACTTCAACTTGTATTAGAAACTGTTAACATAGGTTTCTTCAGTTTTTAAGTGATTCTGGCTGGCTGGCTATGTATATATGTGTCATGCATACAGACCACACAAATGGAGCTAGAAGGCTGAAAATGTAAACATTTACTCCTTATTATGTCTAGAAAAAAAGTTGTTTTTTACAACCTCCCCCCCCATCCAAATAATTTGGGGTGGAGGGTGTACAATGTAAGTTTACGCTAAATTAGTCACTTAGTTTCTATCCGGCAGTGTTCGTGCTTGTTTTTTTTTAAATTCGAACTTTTTAGTGATCCAACAAAAGGTGAGAGAAGTAACTTATTCATTGATCACCCCTTTTTCCAATTTATTAATTGATCACCCCCAACACAGCATGTTGCCAAAAGACATTGGTTACATGACGGTTTCTATTGTGTGACTAACCAAACCTGTTTATCTATCTATCTATCTATTTTATGCACACATATACGATCTACAGGTGAGCAAGTTATTTTAAATATATACCTATTTTTAGATGTATGTAAAATTTGTTTTAATTTGTATCCATTTAATAAACCAAATATGCATCCATCTAACTTTCTCCTTCAATTTTTTCCCCTTGTCTTTGAGTAAATAAAACGTATACTTACACACTATGTCAATGTAAATCTGTTCACATGTAGCTATCTGCTTACCTTGCTATCTAATATCTATTTCAGTAAATTCCAATCAATCGTACATAATGTTGCAGTTTATCTCTGAGCAGGCCGGCGGGATGTGGTGGGGGTTGGGGGCAGTTGGCATGGGCCTACGATTTTGAGGGTACCTACTCCAGTTTATAAATAGTTCTTTTATTCTGTTCTGTTACTTGAAAGTACATTGTATACACTAGATGTGCATGTGTATACCTATACATAAATCAAATGTATTTAGCACTGATTGCAAGAATACTTGATGAGTAGTTTGAAATGGGGCCTACATTTGGCCTGGGCCTAGTACCAGCTCTGCACGGCCATGCCTCTCAATATTCACATCTACAGATCGTTTTGTTTAACTCAGCTATTGTTACATATTGCACATAATCTTTTATTTGTCCACCTTGACTATTTCTCATCTATCTATCTAACTCTTTCTGGCATTTAAATATCAATATCTACAACAAAAAGCAGAGGCATAGCTAGTTTTAGGGGCCCAGCATTTAGTGAGATTTGATGAAAAAGGAAAATTTGCAATAAATAGACATGCACTATCACTTAATTGGTGAGATACAACCCGAAAGGATGAATTATTATTTATGCATTTCATGTATGGACAAATTGATCATTGTTATTGTATAATGTCAGTAGAAATGCACTAGATGAATTATAATTTATAAAGCTCCTGAGGGACCCCCTCCATTGGGGGTCCGGGGGGGTTTTCAAATACACAAAAGGTATACATAACTTCTTTGTAAATGTTTCAACTGAGCTGAGGGTATTCACTGAAGAATTTAACTAATTTCTCACTCAACCTGAATATTTATTTTATATTCTATATCTTTCTAGGTATACGTCTAAGTACCATTCCTTGACTTTCAGCCTAAGTTATATAAAACAAATATAAAAGTTGTAGATACAAACTTGCAGTGCTGATAAATGTACAGGTGTTAGCACTCCAACCAATAGTTTATACTGTATATAAGACGTACATTTAGTTTAATTTTTAAGAAAAACTATGCAAACATTACACTGTATCCAATGGACTGGTATTATGACTAGGGGCCATCAACAGAAGATCAATATGAACTGTTATGGGGCTAGGATGAGTTGCAGTGAACTACCGGGTAGCCCTCCAAATACCCTTGTATACCATTTGTCTTATAGACCGGCATATATCATACGTTAAAATTAGATTTGCATATTTGGACACTATTAATTTAACTGATATATGATTTTGTTGTAGATTAGATGGACATGGAGATTAGTATGTATGTGTTGTTGTTGTGGGTTGATACTTTATGTTTTTGCCGGCAAAAAAGTAAAATAAATAAATAAAATAAACCTGAAATATTTTTTTTTAATTTAGTGACTGTTGACCAATCAGATTGCATCTTGCTTGTAAAGTAAACCAATCATTTTGAAGCTTGTGTTTTAACTGGAAACTTCAGCTTTTTGTACAAAAACATGAGATATTGAAAAAGAAACCGTTTTGCAACATTGCTTTGGCTCAGTTCATTTAGAACTGCACGTGTTTAGGGTGTATCGACTGACTTATCAACTCTTAGTTAAATTGATCATTATTAGGTAGGGCTAGAATATTTTATAACCTGTGTCCTTATCTTCTAAAAGTGAGAAATCACTCATGATAGTGATAATAGAGCAGTGATACCCAAGGTGTGCATTGTGGCTCCCCTGCAAGGTATAAGAGAATGAGAGAGAAAGGGAAACGTTTGGGAACCACCTGTAATAGAGCATAGGATTTGGGGCAGATGGTAGGTAAAGTCAAACTGTATGACCCCAGATACCCAGGTATTTGGTTAGGTTGTTAAATAACCCATTCCTCTAAAGTTATTTGTGACAGATTGCTTCAAGGTGACAGACGATGAAGGAATGAAAAAGGACTAGAGAGAAGATATATAGATATATATATAGATAGAACATGCACACACACACTAACCAAAGGCCCCCAACAATACTAACAGTAATATGTAATAGACATTCACGATGTATGAATTCTTTTCTCTCATTTCCAAAAAATGCGCTGAAGATGACACCATCCGCAAAACGCAAAAGAATAAATGAAAGAATAACAAATAATAATGAACTCTTTCAAACATATATTCCTGGTTTGTTTTAAATTTATTTGTACATATATATATATTCTCGTCGTAATAATAATAATTATTAT
>VCCN01004515.1:3671651-3686986 GCA_006491835.1 Architeuthis dux | reverse complement strand
AACTAATAAATGTCATTATAATTATCATATTTATATATATAACACAAGAACAAAAAAAAGGACTAAATTGATTAATTAATTACTATTTACCCTAAAACTTGGTGTATAAGCCGAGAATTTTGGTTAATGTAAAAAAAATAATATATTTTTATGGCCAAGGCCTACTCCACCGTGGGGCCCCTTAAAATCTGGGGGCCTGAGCAGTGGTGTTTCTAGTTCTTAGAAAGTGTGTGTGTGTGTGGGGCAAAGCTCGAAATCTTAATTTTTATACTTCACCACGTTGATATAAGCAACTTATATGAATGATTTTTAAAATATAAGTATAATACTTTACTAAATTGAATAAAATACCGGGACTGGTCAGTTTTATAATTAGAGGATGAACATTGGGGGGGGGAGCTTTCTCCTCCCCTAGCGATCATCAAATGGGAAGGGGGGTCGTCTCCCCTTTTGTCCACGGCTTCTTGTGCCGAAACACTACATTAAAAGCTGCCATGTTCAAAATTATTATATTTTTATGGCATAGTTTTTTTTCCTCGAAAATCTGAGATAATCAATCATATATCAGCTACACCCCTACATTAAAGTGTATGAAAGTGGGGGGCAAACCATGGGGCCAGCCAAAATTCGGGGGGGCATGACCCCCTATGGTTCCCCCATAGAATCGCCACTGGACCTGAGGCCTGTGCCTCAAGTGACTCATGATTGATACGGCACTGAGCTCAGTGAGAGAATACTAGTATTTTTTTCAGGACCAGCTCTGGGGTTCCTGGGGCCCTGGGCAAGCTGAACTTTGTTATTCTGCTTGGCTGGCTATGTATGTGTCAGGCTGCACCAATGGAAGCTAGATGGCTAAAAATGTAAACATTTACTCCTTATTATGTCTGGAAACAGTTTTTTTTTGGGGGGGGTGGAGGTGTTCCAATTTACAACGTAATTTTATGCTAAATTGGTCCCCCAAGTTGTTGTCAACAAGTGTTCACGCTTTTTTTTTAAAATTCAAAACTCCATTCATCTACTTGTAACATATTTTAGGGTAATATGAGAAAAATGGATAGAAATCTCCTATATTACATTGCAACACTTCAACTTGTATTAGAAACTGTCAACATAGGTTTCTTCAGTTTTTAAGTGATTCTGGCTGGCTGGCTGGCTATGTATATATGTGTCATGCATACATTTCCCAGTCCCTTGATCACAGTTAAAGGTGTCAGGGTTTGACTACTGATCCTACCTCTTTTGGTGCAGTGGGGAGGTACTGCCTCAGAGATGGAATCTCCAGAGACCAGGCATGCTTCATTTGTGCTCTCATTCAAAGACGAAACAAGACTGATCCCATACAAAATGATATAGCAAATCTAACTCCATTGTTGATATTACAATGCATTCTGGGATAATTGTTTCTAGAACAACATAATATTGCAGCATTAGAAAATTCACAGATGGAAAATATATCCCTACCAATTTTTAAAAATATGAATATGTTGCCGCCTTGACAAAAACATATTTTTGGCAACAGAGTTTCAATGCTGTAGAGTTTAGTCATAAATAATAACTGATAATATCTGTTTTGATTGTGTAATAGAAATAATAAAATCCTGCTATGTTTGGTTTAGAAGACATTTAAATTTCTATAAAAGAGTGATAGGGGTGTACTTATTTATGGGCAATAAGTTACTAGTCATATTATTTTTATAAAAAGGAAATTAAAAGAATAGGAATAAATGGAAGACCATTACAGAAATATTGATGGTAAAATAAAATTGAAATTACAAAATTAAGAGTTAATGAAAGACCATCATAATATTAGGTTTTAGTAAAAATTGTAATTTAAAAATAAGAAAATTCAGTCACAGAATGTTCAGTCTTATGTTATTTAAAATAGACTGAATTCTCCAGACCAAATTTTCTGACCCTCCTATTAAACTAAGCATTGCCAAATGTGGTAAAAAAGAAAGATACAAACTGAAATTTATGATTCATATGCAGTTCATGTAACTGTGTAGACAGAGGAAGGTACTTTTTTTCAATATGATTTTTATTATTAGGAGGTATGTTTTGCATGTTGATATATGATTATTTACACATAATATGTAAACAAACAATCAGATCGACTGTAACTCACCATTTTTCAATTCCTGGGATTTTGTCAAATCATAGCCAAATTTCAGCAAAATCGGTCATGATTTGAGAAATTTTACCAATTGTAAACAAAAAAAATGTTTTTGCTTATAAAATCTAAACAAACAATAGGATCGGCCATAACTCACCACCCATCTGGGTAGAATCTCTCCACAAGCCTACATACAAAATTTCATTGAAATATATTAAGGAATAACAAAGTTATCCGATTCAGAAAAAAAGGACACAATGACGATGATGACAACAACAGACACCCATAGCAAATAAGACTCTGGCTTTTTACCAGCTGGGGACAAAAGTTAATTGAAAAATTGATCTAAGAAAAAATCTTCTGAAATACTTTTTCAAAGAGAAGAAACGAAGAAAGAAATAATGGTAATAATAATGATAATGATGATGATGATGATCTACAATTTTACAATTTAAACCATTTAAATAATTAAAATGGAAAAGTACTCAACTGTGATGATTCTGGTAACATTGAGGGATGTTGAATGAGTTTTGGGGGGCAAAGTCACAAGATTTGGGGTGACTATATCTACAAAAATATTTTGCATAAGTGAGATCAGTAGATTAGAAATTTTAGCTTGAACAGAAATCTCAAAAACTTTTCACTGGTATGCTTCCAAAAATTTCTGTTTACTCAAATCTTCTGAAAAAGATAATTTTATTTTACACATCAGAGAATACATATTCCCTTATAAGATGGAAACAAATTTACTTTTGTTTTGTGATTTATTTGCTGTACTTGCATTTAGGGGTGCAAGGGAGTTAACTGAATCACCTGCTGCCCTGGAAATTCAAAAATAGGCAAAGTAGGATGACTTAACCGTTAAAAATGGATTGCCTCATAAGGACTGATTTGATCGATCACCGCTAAATAAGCTAACAATATTTGTAATTTCGTAATAAGCTGGCACGGCAATGACTGTTTGAGTTTTAGTAAAAATCGATTATTTTATTTTATTTTTTTATAAAATGAAGTAATGTAAACCATTTTATTATTGACTACTGTTTACATTCATCCTAATTTTTAGTTTGTTTAATCACAATTTCAGCAGTGTTATTGTTTTGATTTTAGTAAAAAAAGTAATTGATTATTTTATTATTAATTTTTATTTAGACAAAGTATTGAAAACCATTTTTATTTACCTTCATCTTAACTTTTAGTGTTTTTTTTAATTACAATTCAGTAGGTTTTAATAAAAAAGTTATTATTATTTGTTCATTGTAAACCATTTTACACATTGTGATTTTTAAAAAAACTACTAAAGATTAAGATGAGGGTAAATAGCAGTCAAAAATTTATAAAAATGGTTTACAATACTTCATTTTATAAAAAAATAAAATAAAATAATCGATTTTTACTAAAACTCAAACAGTCATTGCCGTGCCAGCTTAGTACAAAAGTTTAAAAAATGTTAGCTTCTTTAGTGGCGATCAGTCAAATCAGTCCTTATGATGCGATCCATTTTTAACAGTTAAGTCGTCCTACTTTGACAAATTCCCAATTGTTTGATCTTTGATTTTTTAAAATTGTGCTTTGCCTGAGCAGGGGACCCAGGACCCCACCCCCGAAAATTGATTTTTAAAATTTTTTTTTTTATTAAATCAAGTATATTTAATACTGCACACGATATAGGATCTATACATATAAAAGCCAAATGTGCAAATGTGTATGATGTTTGGTTGTCTGTAGTGTCTGCTAGCTGAGATCCTACAACTCATAATGGACTGGTCCACATGAGATGCATTGTATAACAAATAATAGAATTAAAAGGTGGAAAAATGAGACATGCCATTCCCATATCAAAGAAGTACTACCAACCAAAGTCAACCTGTGTCTGTCAACACAAAGCAACAATGTCCTTTCGACTGCCTTTGATGTAGCCAAAAACAGTGAAGAAGAAATTGGGAGGAGAAAGGCAGTTTCTGTCCCAAAACTGGCCAAATGCAAATACTCTCAGCACACCAAAATGGCTCAAAATTTTAATATGGCCAAACCAAAAAGTTCATGGCCAAATGCTTTTTAAAAAGGCCATCAACTTCATTTTGTAATGAAATAAGTTATATTTTTAATAAAATAAGTTTCTTTCTATGAGTTTTTCCAGTTGAGACTTTAAAAAAAAAATGAAAATAAGGATACTTGAATTAATAAAACAAAAATAATCTAATAAATTGCTTTTGGCCCATTATTGCTGATCCATACATAAATAACCCTGTCATTTTTTTATGGGTATCCTTGCTAGTTACAGTAATAATGAATAAATAATAAAGAAAAGATCAACACATCGAATAAATCATTTCTTTTAAAAAAATCAATGATCGTCTCAAATGTGAACATATTTTCTGTACACTCCACTTCTTCAGTTGCTCACAGGCTTTTTGGTCCCACACAGGCCATGAAAAAATTAGAGGGAACATTGGTTATTAAGTGGAAGACTCAATTGTTTCAAATGGTGGGTAGGAGATATTTTTATCAGCAAAATATAAATTTTATCTTACTTTTATAATGTATAAAAATATCTCCTACCTACCATTCGAATTAATGGACTTTTCCACTTAAAGTTACGGACAGAGAAACAGAAAAAGTCACTGTTTATTACTGTGCTTCCCAAAAATTTAAGACCACCAATAAAAAAAATGAATTTTTGCAATAAAATGCGTTAGATTGCTTCAGACATTTTTATTGTGCATAATTATTGCGTCAGATTGCCTCAGCCTTTTCTCTGGGCCAGCTAGGTATTATTCATTTACTTTTTGTCTTTTGTCTTAATTCCACAATCGATTGGACATTGGACTGTGGACTTGGATTTCTTGTAAAATGCTCAATACCTAGCTTCATGTTTTGGGCTGTAACTTTTAAGCCCAATATATACAAATTGTGAACATAGACTGTTGGAAAGCTGATAGAATTCTCTTTCTAAAGATATGTATATACCTCTATCAAAGATTAATTCCACAATCCATAGACTTTGGAGTGTGTACTTGAAATGCTGAATACTTAGCTTCACGTTTTGGGCTGTAACTTTTTAAGCCCAACAGATACATATTGGTAAGATGATAAAATTCTCTAACGATATATAAATATATATATCCTTCATGAATTAAATCCACAATCCATAGACTTTGGCCTATAAAGTATACTTGAGATTTCATTATAAAATACTGAAATACCTATAAATTAATTACTTTTATGGTAAAATGAAGTGTATTTTTGAATTCCTCATGTCTGAAAACCAAGATTTAGCCTTTTAAAGTACTCAGATATGTCAACTGGGAGACGAGATATGAAATTCTGTTTTTTTTGGTGTGTATTGGTACCCGACTCATAGGATCATATGGGGGTGGGGGGTGCACAGTAGGCCTTGCCGTGTACCAGTCGTCATCAAAAAACAACGGAGACATATCAAATACTAAGAAATACAATTTATGGATTGTGTGTGGTCAGTACGTATGTGTTATGTAATTTGTAAAATAAATACAATATTTTAGTGGTTATATGATGCCTAAAAGTGTTGATTTCATGTCTTTATTGAAAAAAATGCGGGGTCGTCTTAAACTTTTGGGAAGCACTGTATATAGATAGACTAGTTGATACCCATGAAAAAAAATTCAGATATATTTGAATTTCTATGAAAAAAAAAATATAGTGAATGCGTTTCAGTTGAAGAGTCCATGGTGGGTAGGAGGTATTTTTATCAGCAACATTTTACCCCTAAGTCAAGTGTTATGGACAGAAAAATCACACTATTCATTATATAAGTATAGTAACTTTGCATGAATTGGTATCAGACCATCTATACTGGGAGATCTGATTCGGATTGAACCTACTAACAACGGCCAGCAAGATTAGCTTGCTGATCATTTCTACACGACAACTGACCTGATCTGTTTTTTTTTATTATTTAATTCATCTACTCGTTAATCCCAGTTGAAAAATATTTGCGGATATATTTGGATTGGGATGTTTTTTTATAGAAAAATTACGGAATTCATTTATTGGGAATAGTGTGTAGTTTGAAACAGGGCAGGAAGTATTTTTTTTTTAGCAAAACTTTAACCATCCCATCCAGTGGAATAGTCCAGTGTTACAACCCACAAACCAAGAAAATCACACTGTTCATTATCAGGTTAGATTACATAGAAAAATTGATAACAGGTCACTGTCATATTTTATAAAAAATATAAAATTTATTAAATCTATGTATAATGTATATCCATAAAAATGTTTGAAAATTTATTGAAAAATATGCATATTATATCTAAGGAATTATGGTAAGTATTCAGAATCATCAATAATAGCTGTAAGGTCTGGTCAGTTCACCAGCTACTACCGGTATATAATTAAGGGATGGTATTCATCTTACCGAACATTGATTTTTTCTTTTCATTTATTTAACCATCGCAGTAATTTTCGAAAAAGAAAGCTAACCAGTGTTTTTGGAAAATAATAGACTCTAAAAAAAGTGACCAATCAACGTTTGGTAAAACCAACTTTCAGCAAGATAAAGCAGACCCATAATTAAGCCGGTTGTACTAAGATGAACATTATAATAAGGGGAGGTAACCATTTCTGAAATGAAAGTTAGAGCAAAGAGCAGAAGGTTCTTTGAGAATTCTTAAGACCAGATAGAAAATTAATATTACTTCTGTCTCACAATAGTTGTTACATTTGTCCATATAAATGTAACAACTATTATGGGATAGAGGTAGTATGACCATGTATAAATAAAGCGTCCGTCTCTTAAGAGACAATTCCCATTGGAGTATAAACGATTGGTGACAAAGTCCTAGTTTTATTTCATGTGTCAGCTTAGTGATCTTTGCAAGTCTCAAGTCTGCTATGCCTGGGCGCTTAGTATGGAGGAAGTGTTGAAGGCTTCCAAATGAAAGAGGTGCTCAATATATTTGGAGATCAGTACTGCCACAGGGGATACCAGATTACAATGTGATGCAGTATCTCCCCATCAACTGCTTTCAGTTACCTCCCTTTTAAAACAAACCCCCCTCTGGATTTTCAGTCAGGGTTTACTCCCTTTACCTAAAAAGGCTCCCACCCCAAATTTATCTCATTCAAAAAAAACGTCTAGTTTTCTTTGTTCCTTGATCTCAAATGTCATTCAAACAACAAACTGACCCTTGATACACCAGTTTCCAACGTTTAAAAAAAAAAAAAAAAAAAAGAGAGGGAAGAGAATTTCATTACGTACCAGCGGTCGGGCAAAAAGGGGAGGCAAAATCTCTGGCCTTCAGACGAGTGTCAGGAAAAAACTGGGCTGTGTATTTTGAACTTTCTTATAGATCGTGGAGGTCCCGGAACCAATCACTGGGCATGAATGGAGGGTAATTCAAAATGACCTGTATGAAAGCACCCATCCAGAGACACAGATGAGTTGTCAAAGGCACCAAAGTTAGCCGAAGTCGGTCTACCGAGAATTTTGACCATTAGCATTTGAACAAGTGTTCATTACGCTCCCCCCCACCTGCAGACAGGATTTAGCGTTACCAGACCCGTCACCAAAAGTTAATAGATGAAAGACCAAATCTTATGATATACTACCACAAAAAGGTTATTTCAAGGTCAATACCTGTATGAAAATGGAAGTGACCCGGTTACCTTAGCATATGCTGGTGTCCCAAAACAGAATGTGGAAACCAAAAATGAAACAAGCGTAGGCGTTCAAACCTTATAAAAGGAAGCTAAGAGACAGACCCGAACAGAAAACTCAGAAGACTCAGCAGAGAAGCAGATCGCCTAAGCCAGGCTGGAAGGCACGAGACCGCTGTCCATGTGGGGGACAGACTGATGGTTCATCTTATCTCTCTCCCACTCTTCATTCTCCAGCTGACAAACCGTATGCTATGAAATAAAAATATGTCTCATATTTTTACAACTAGTTTTTCGAGTCATCCTTCCTTCTTTCTCAAGTTCACGATTTCCCTGCCCTCCCCTGGAAATAGTTACTCTGTACCAAAAATATTTTCGATAGTTGCTCCATAGCCACAATGAGTGGAAATGTCTCTAGCCGTAATAAAGTTTAGCCAATTTGGTGCTATAATTATCTATTTTGTAGCTTGATGAATATTTTAGGTTCCACCATCCACTCATGTTATAATGGGGGAGGCCTGTATAAACATGAATTAGAACACCTGAGCCACTTTACGACAAGTGATTGGGGGGGAAACACGATTAAATAAAACAACATCAAATAAAGACAGAACAATTTTTTGTAACAAATCCAATTTATTTATTTTAACAAATAATAAAAACAAAAGGCCAAAACTTTATATACACACACATTCACAAATATACATTACATAGATATAAACTATAAACATGTACATATGTATTATATACATCTCATACAATTTTCAGTAAAAAAATTCAATGTTAGCAGTTAAATAAAACAAATGAGTGGAAATATGTTTAAAAGAAAAAAAAAAAAAAAAAAAAAAAAAAAAAAAAGAAAAAAAAACTGCCAAAAGCCATTTAAAAGTTGACTTGTAAATTTCTTTTTTATTCAACTATATTTTAATGGGAATGGGCTGGTCATGTTGCAAGAATGTCAGACAACTGCTGGACATCACAATGTGGATCCCCAGAGATCATATGCAAAACTGTGGCCGGCAAAAAATACAATGTGTTGATGAACTAGACAAGTTCAGAAAGTATTGGCTCCGCAACGCTCATGATCGAGAGGTCTGGCAAATCTTGGGGAACATCTTTGTACAACGACGGACGTTAAAAGGCTGATGATGATGAGGATATTTTGTTGGTTCGACATTTTTTTAGCAGTAGTTAGCTGAAACAGAGGAAGCTGCTTATTAAGGAGCCAAGCCCCCACCCCCTGTCCGGGCCCTCAAATCTCTAGAAATATCACTGCTTTTGAAAAGACTGCTTACTCGACAAGCTCACAGACCCCAGGCTTTTGAAAGGTCTGCTGATGGACCCCAAGTAACACCTTTGTGGACCCTCAGAGGTCTGCAGCCCCCAGGTTAGGAACCACTGCATTAAATGTTGGAGGGTGGAGCCCCTCAAGGAGCCAAGCATCCCAGGCCCCCAAATCTCCAGCCACACACCTTGTGACTGTTAGACTAGTTACAAGGGAGAATAATCTCAAACAGTTTACAAATAGTCTACAAATTCCTTAGATGAAGACTTGTTTTCAATATCACACACAATTACCTATCTTACATGGATCTTCTGGTATTTACAAGTTATTTATGGTTTTGAGATACATGCAAGGATGCTCTGGGACACATCATCAGTGATGTTCCTGTGGTCATTGGCTGTTTTGGGTCTTTCAACGTCATACACCCTCACTCAGGCGACCCAGCCAGGGTTGATCAAGCCCTGACTTGTTCCCCATCGGCATTGGCCCACGGATCGCTCTCTGATCCAGAGCCACCTAGAGGCCCTCTCAGCAGCCCACATGGCTCTTCTCTTTGAGGCTCCAATCTTACATGGCTCTTCTGGTATTTACAAGTTATCTATACCTTCTGTATAAGCAAAAGTTTCAGATTTATGTCTTCAAAAAATGAAATGATGTTTTTTTTAAGGAAAAGCACACATTTTTATTTGAACTGTCTTAATAGTGATTGTTATTTTCATCAATGAATGTAATTATAAAAAAATATACATTTTTTTGTTTTTTAAAATTTCAGATGGATTCATTAATGACCATGAATTACCAGATTCACTGATGTGTAAATAGTACAAGTACACAACCGATTTTCCGGTACCTCTTTTAATCCAGACAAATTACGAGCAGACACTCTCACAAAAGGTCAAAGCATATGAAACAACTTTGCCTCGATGATATGTTTAAGAAGATAACCAAGAATAATGAATTTTCAAAGCTGTAGTCCAGCATCTACAAATCCTTCAACTTGAAGTGACCAGGATGTTGGCCCTTAAACCCCTCAAGTCTATGATGCAACTGTCAATTGTCTTGTCAAACAACCAGTAATCCTGGCAGTCCTCCTCTTCAAGACCTTTTTGATTAATTGTTTAGTAGAACAAAAAATGTACACTGTCACATTGGGAGTGGTAGTACTTCAAAATTCTTTGTAAATGAAGTACTGTATTTCTTGATAATTATTCAGCATTAAGAATAGGTTTGGGCTCCCCTCAAGGCTTATTTTCAGTATCCATATTTCCAGACCTAAACCCATTGAACCAATGCTGATCAGTTCGAACTAGTGGTCACTCCAACTGCTTTGTTGACGTTATCAGCAGCTTGATCAACTTATGTCCTAATTCAAAATCGTACTTGAAAATTAGTCTAACTTCTTGGGTAAATACCATTGCTGGTTAAGGGGTCAAAAACTTCCAATAATAACAAATTATATCTCTCTTTGCATTGAATCCAGAAAATGTAATTAGTAAATGTTTCACTTTTAACATTATTCTCTATGATTTCAAGAGTAAAAAATCTAATAATACCTGTATCTGTTTCATTTATATTAATGTATTGCATTTAACCATTAAATTCATATAATTAATATTTGTTTAATTTAAGTTTCTAACAGTCCTGATGCTTTAAAGATATGTGATGTGCATGATAAGTGGGACAGAGGTGTGTTATTTGTCCAGCAAAATGGATAATCCGGCACGGTTCTGGAACCAAGGATGTCGGAAAATCTGTGGTGTATGTATATTAAGCCGAGTCAGAACAAGACCGGATAGAAAATTAATATTACTTCTGTCCCACAATAGTTGTTACATATAAGTGGCCGCGCATAAGTGCTCAACAAACCATTTTTTTAAAGTTTATATTTTCGTTATTTTTAGAGCTACAATGCTCAGTTTTTTTATTTTGAAGCTTGAACACTCTGTATTATGATTCATAGAGTGTTCAAGCTTCAAAATAAAAAAAAATCTGAGCATTGTAGCTCTAAAAATATCAACTTTTTAAAAATGGTTCATATATAAATATAACTATTATGGGACAAGGGTAGTATTACCAGGTATAAGTAAAGCATTTGTTTCTTAAGAGACAACTCCCATTGGAGTATATGGCCAGTGACAAAGTCCCAGTTTCCGTTTCTGTTTCATGCATCAGCTCAGAGACCTTCGGAAGTTTCAAGTCTGGTCCTACAAGTTTTTATGACCACCCTTTTGGCAGGTAGAGGGGTGTTGGAAGACATGGCATTGTGAGGGAGGGTAAGGGGGCCCTTGGGGTTGCTGGAAGACTCAAAGGGGGTGCTGGAAGGCAAGGGGGCAATAGAGGGGTGTTGGAAGACATGGGATTGTGTGGCGGGCAAGGGGACCCTTGGGGTTGCTGGAAGACTCAAAGGGGGTGCTGGAAGGCAAGGTGTTGATAGTGGGGGGTGTTGGAACCCATTAGAATGAGTTCAATCCTCACTGGGTGTAGGTACAATGATAGCAGGTTTTTCACTTGTGCTAGCATTCAAATTCAGCTAAAGAATGTTGAATTTCAAGACTTGCAATACATAATCTTACTACATTAGTAAGTCAGCACATTCACGTACTTGTAAAATCTGTGATATGCAACTTATCAAGAATGAGTGCTAGAGTTTTTGTAGTTGGTGTGGTAATTGTCATGTAATCTGTTCTTCTATGTATGGGCTTCCATACTTGTAAGGGACGTAACTCTGGGTGCATTACACAAACTGAAGTGATCTCCAAAAAAGGTGGTGGCCATCTTGTAACAGGGCAACTCTCACATCTTTTATGTAACGTTTTGGCTTGTATGGTTGTTCCACATATAAAGTCTTAATAAAGTCCCTTGCTATAGCGCGGTTCGCTATATAAGCCAGGTGGGTTGTGGACCAACATTTTTGCTTATATTATTGCCCACTCCTCCAGAAAACCGTGAATAAAAACAGAATTTCATCAAAAAACTTACTTAATATGACTAAAATATTAAATTTCTTAACATATAGATACATGGAGTTTTACATATAATTTCTTTGAATCTGTGATAAAACAACACCTTCGTTCACCGGTGATCTTGTTTGGCACTTGTAATTCACTTTTGCTTATCCGCGATTCAGTTTATAACATAGATGTCCGTCTTGGACACCAACACCAGCGTTATAAGGGGGGACTATTGTACCACAACAACTACAAAACTTTTCTATTTGGCACCCCACATAATGTATTCCAATCTAGTACAGGTGACCGATTTAATTTTCTTTTTTTTTTAAACATCTGAAGAATGAAATTCATGCTTGCTTTTCTTGGAAGGAAGTCTTGAACAAACAGAAATGTCCTTCTCTTTGGTGGGAAGACTGTACAGATTAGGATTCCATTGTGATGTTCATGGTAATGGCATCGAACAATTTCTGGAGACATTGACAAATATTTTGGGCCTGATCCTGAAGAAAGAAGAAGAAAAGAAGAAAAAGAAATCAAATATCTTTTAAAAAATCCTTATACACTAGTGCAGGGCTTCCCAAAGATTATTGGAGGTTTTTAATCTCTATACATATCTCTATACTATACTGTTATAGCTAAAGACTAATTCATAGTCTTAGTATCTATTGCTCTTAAAAAAGTGAGTGAGGGGTTCACAAAACATTTTGTCTTATCAAAAGGGGTAACAAATGAAAAAAGTTAGAGAAGCCACACACTAGTGTACCTGTGTCATCAGAAATTATGAGTTTTATTTTTTGTTTGTTTGTTTTGTTTTGTTTTGTAAAATTCTGCCCGTCTAGGCCGTTAGCTGCTTTGATGTATTGTCCCTTTTCCCCAATGTATACAATCTGACTGATATACTTAATGCTTAAAATTTCAACACTGTCATCAGTGTACTATTGGCAAGTCGTCAAGCTGCTAAGGTCCGCACTAGAGTTCAAATCACGGCAATGCTACTAAATTTTATATATCGGTTTTCTTCAGTGCGACAGAAAACAAATGAATAAATAAAAACACATCAGTAATTATTATATGAGTCGCCGCACATGATAAGTGCCCAATGAATCATTTTTGAAAAAGTTGATATTTTTGTTATTTTCAGAGCTACAATACTCATTTTTTCTTTATTTTGAAGCTTGAACACAGTGCATTATGATTCATAGAGTGTTCAAGCTTCAAAATAAAATAAAAAACTGCTCTAAAAATAACGAAAATATTAACTTTTTTAAAATGGCGAATTGGACACTTATCATGCACGGCCACTGTTTTTTTTCTGTCTAGTTTGAGAAGCCCTGAACTAGATGAAAACTTGTTGATAAATACACAAAACAGCACATATAAACACATTGGACTACCTTATTGTTACCAGTCAATTGCCCACCCTAGCAATTGACCACCCCAGTCCATTTATTGTCAAATCCACCCAAAGAAAACTCACTTCTAGCTTGAAAGTTCTGCCCTAAAGTAAAGCAACTCCATTTTTTACTTCTGCCAACAAAGTTGGAGAGGTATATGTATTCATCTGGGTCAATCCATCTGTCCACACGATATCTCCAAAAGTTCTCAATGAAGTTCAATGAAATTTTTGGGAAGGGTGGGCCATGGCATAAGGTAGAATTGGTTACATTTTGGGGCCGATCCAAGAATATTTTTTCAACTGAGATATATTCCATTTTCTTTCTCCATACATTTATTCATTCGCTCATGTCTGTCCACACGATATCGCCAAAAGTTCTCAATGGATTTCAACAAGATTTTGTGGAAATGTGGACCATGGGCTAAGGAAGGTTTCAATTGAGAGATATTTTCATTATTTGGCATGAAAAGAGGTTAAAAACGAACAGTAAATAAAAATGATAGATTTAAATTTCAAGGGAGGTAACTCAATGCTGTGTGCTGTCTTACCTGTATCTACAAGTTGTTTTTCTTCCAGTATTAATAAAATTATGTCTAATCCTCGGTCTTACGCATGTATAATAGGGTAGTTAAACACAGCATACAAAGGCTCCAAAAAAGTATATCTATACAACGTATTGATCAGATATTAACACAATTAATTAATATTAATCAAGTTAAAAGCCATTATTTTGTTTTTTATCAGACAACCAGAATGTCGAAATCTCTGCACCGTTTCTGTCGTATGAATTCATGGTGCACAATCTTCTGATAAAGAACAAATTAGTGGCTTTTAACTTCATTATTGTGTTAATATCTGATCAATACGTTGTATAGTCATACTTTTTGCAGCCTTTGTATGCTGTGTTTAACTACCATATTTTACATCCAATGCTGTGTTTAACTACCATATTTTACATCCGTAAGACCAAGGATTACCAAATTACATTTTTATTGACTTTGTCAAATCAACAAGCGGTCAAACCATGACCATCACGGACTTTGTTCAGATTTGGAACAATTATAGATTTTAATGAGACAAATTGGCACCTGTCTCACAGGGTGCCGGAAATACTGACCTCTGAACTCTGAAATGAATTTTCGGAGGTAATGACAAAGTTTGAACATCATAAAGAATTTTTTTACATGCTGATTTAATTTTGAAACTATGGTGGAAAGTCTGGGCAGAGTTTTACATTATAAATAGAACCCCCCCTGTAAAACCTGAGAAAAAAGTTTTTTTTTGTAAAATAAAGGTAAAGTTCGAAGGTCAACTTTTTTTATTTGACCTCTGAGGAAAAAAATGCAAACAATAAAAGTTTTAGATCTACTGAGTACTTTAAAATGGTATATAAATGAGCTTTCTAGGAGTAAAAACAACCGAGATATTGATGTTCAAACTTTGTCATTACCTCCAAGGTCATTATATCCGGAACACAGGTGCCATTCAATGTCTCATAAAGATCTATAACTGTGTCAAATCTGAACAAAATCCGTGACAGTCATGGTATTTTTGCCCTAAACATTTGTTGATTTGACATGGAATGACCTGAATGGGTTTTTCATTCTGAACATTCACCAATTCAGTACCCTGCTTAATGCTCCTATGCTTACCTCTGAAACACACTGGAAGACAAAACAGTGAAAAACTGTTTTACTGAACTGGCCAATTTTGACAGCCACATTATGATGCTTGAAGTCATCATGATATTGGATAATCTGGGCGATTGTGTGCAACGGATGCCTTTGCAGAACTTCCTGAAATTACAAGAAAAGAATGTTACAACAAGTCTTATAGGGTCATTTCTGTAGATATTTTTTTGAACTCTTAAATTCATATAAAAAGATTTTAATTTAAAGGGAAATAACTTGACTTTTAGGTAAATTTTTTAAATTAAAAAAAAAAAAAAAA
>VCCN01004515.1:3642934-3653606 GCA_006491835.1 Architeuthis dux | reverse complement strand
ACCGGCTGATAACATTAAGTAAAGGATATAAAAATTGGAACAGTTTACATTCGTTATAATATTAAATTCATTGTTATAAACAACTTTACATTATAAAAAAATAATTAATACAAAATTAATATTAATTGGTTTCAACTCTTAAATTCATGAACCGCTACATACCGCTCCTAAACTCAGTGGAACTCTTCAATGAATAGAATTTTTTAAAAATTGAACTCTTTTATGAATTGATTAAAAAAAAAGAAAAAAGAAAGAAATTACCTAAAAGGTGCAGGGCAGGATAACTGATCAGAAGTTATTCCACTTGATTTAACATTTTTTTAAATTCTAATTTGAATATAGATCACCCATTGAAACACATTTTGCAAGGCAGGTTTGCTAACTCCAGGTTAATGTGTTTGATGCCTTGAATCCAGCTGTGATTCAAGTTTTGATCACAGTTGTTTTAATCCTGTGTAATACCAATAAAACACTGAATAACTATAGATAATCCTCAAGCACTGAATTGAAGACCTTGCAATCTTTCTCTGAATGGAATAAGAAATCTAACAACAGACAAGTGAATTATATTTTGGTTGGATTTAATCTATCACCAGCAGAGTGTGTCCTTTTAAGCTCAGGATTTTGACTCTTAATATCTGGCCTCAAACCACTTCTGATCTAAGAATTTTCAAATGGTGATTTATTGTATTGAGATTATTTTTTCAATTAGAAGCATAGGTTTTGCAATATTCCATTGATTCTTGAGGCGTTGCTTATATCTCTTAAATTCATGAACCGCTTGAAACCGCTCCTAAACACAGTGGAATTCTTTAATTAATAGAATAAAAAGAATGGAACGCTTTTGTGAATTGAATAAAATAAAATAAAAATTTACCAAAAAGCGCAAGGGAAGTAACTTTGATCAGAAGTTATTGCCCTTGATTTAACATTTAATTTTTTTAGGTGAATTTATGAGTTTTAAAAAAGTGTTCAGGACCGACTGATTTTGGTAACAATAACCGTTTGATAATAACATCCGTGATTGTAATAAACGGCTTTTGTGTGTATATAAAATGTAGCCGATTATTCTTACCTGTGCTTCTTCCAGGTGATCGATCAACTGGGCCTCAGTGTCTCGTTTCTTAGAATCTCCCATGTTCATTTCTTGTACGACGCCCAAAAAAGACACATTAAAGTACACTCTTTGATGAAGAATCTTCTCAACAGAATCTTTTGTATCTTTAGGAATTGAAAGATTCTCATTACTAGCAGCCACCTGTTGAGAGAAAACAGAGCACTTCAGAATGCTTGTCTGAATTTAGTTAAGTGGGGTGTATTAATCATTGTGTATGGTAGGGTCGGACTATTTTCCTCGTCTATATATTAATCTGTTCACAATGTTTCGGCCTTGTACCCTTGTTCAGTCGAACAACTTAGCTGACCGAGCATCAGGGAACCTCATCAAAAGGTTGCCTTTTCTCGTCTGAATTTAGTTAGACGGGGGTGTATTAATCATTGTGTATGATGTGGTTGGATTATTTTCCTCATCTATATGTTCATAATGTTTCGGCCTTGTATCCCCCCGGCGGGTGTTCTTTATTCTAGAATGTGAAATCACTTCCTAGAATGCATGCTCATATTGGACTGGACACGTCACATCCATCTTTTTATATATATATATATACACACACACACACACACACACACACACACACATATATATTTATATATATACACACACACACACACACATCAGTATTGTGTTCGGTGTCAAATTCCGAGTTATGTCACCCAATGAAAGGGATAGGAATATATACACAAAAAAACAGATATGACGTGTCCAGTCCAGTCCAATACGAGCATGCGTTCTAGGAAGTGATTTAACATTCTAGAACCAGGAACACCTGACGAAGGTCGGAGTGTACACGGTCAAAACTTTGTGAACAAATAAACATATAAGCAACGAAAATAGTCCGACCATATCATACACAATGAGCACTTCAGAAGTTACAGAAATAATAAACACTGCCATTAGTAGAAGAAAATGTTAAATCCCTGAACTGTTGACAATTTATTGCACAATATATTTTTAATCTTATAAAGTTGTGCTTGGATTCTAAATTGCACTTCCAATAAAGGTTCACTGAATATCTATACTTATGCTCAAATGTTGCAAAAAATATGATAGTACAGGGTGTCCCTAAAGTCTGGACACATAGGCAAAATGTATATTTTCAATAAAAAAAATTTGAGCAACATTTTATTTAATTGAAATATTAATAAATAACATCTTCAATGTGTTTTCCACCATTTGTGATGCAAAGTTCAATGCGCTTTGCGAGATTCACATGAACCCGATGCATTAACTCCACATTTCCGTCAATTTGAGAACATTCATTTATGATGCGTTCCCTCAGGTGTCTCGTATCCTTCTTTCGACAAACTCATATTTAATCTGTGTGGCAAACAAAATATAGTTAGTTATAAATAGTGATATTTCCTATGTGTCCAGACTTTGGGGACATCCTGTAGAAAGATAGTGTGCAGTTTCACCGTGTCTGGTGTTTTTTTAAAATAATTCTGTGTTCTTATAACATAAGACTGTTTAGAAATGTTTAGTATTTTAGAGACAAACTACTCACAATAAGTTAGGGGTACTAGAATTAAGGTGTGTCTGTTTTTGTTCACAGTGTTTGTTCGTTATAAATGGTCTGTACGCAGGGAAAATACTGTACTTGTTTTCTTTGCTCACAGTTTATGCAATAGGTGTAGAATAGCCTTCAAGGGGTCAGAGCTTCAAGATCACAATCAAGTAGTGGTAGTGACCATTGTGTACAGTTATGTTTTTTGAGGCTCTAAAAGGTACAGGGTATCTTTAAAAGACTGTTAGTCTGGATTTGAGTGTTCAGGATGTACCACCGTAAGCTCAGTGAACAACAACGCCACCTAGTGCTTGCCTGCATTAGACAGGTTGATGTTGCCTGTAAACTTTGTGTATCACAAAGTGTGATCAGTCGACTTGTTTCCAGGCATCAGGTGACAGGAACAGTCCATGAGGGGCCACAATCTGGTGCTCCACATGCTAATGACGATCAGTACATCCAGACCTATGCCTTTCACCACCGCCATGCAACTGCAGCCGAGCTCTAAACACACCTGAGAACTGTCAGGGGGACAAGAATATCCCATCAGACAATACGCAACTGGCTTCAACGTTTTGAACTGCATGGTGAGCAGCCGTTGTATGTGATGCCGCTATTGGACAAACATCACTAAACACGTTTGCAGTGGGCCTGAGCCTATGTGAGGAGGACATTGCAACAATGGTTGACAGTTTTGTTTACTGATGAGTGCAGAATCACTGTACCAAAATAATGGTCATCAACAGGTATGGAGATGCAGAAGTGAGCATTATGCTGCGGTTAACATGGTCCCAAAACATCGAGCTGGCAGTGGTCGCGTAACATTCTGGGGGAGGAGTAACAAGCAACAGGAAAACAAATCTGGTCATTGTTGACGGAACCATCATTGGCCAGTCTTGCCTGCGGGATATTATTGACCCTATTATCATCCCTCAATGGAGCCACCATGGCCCAAACTTCATCTTCATGGATGACAATGCAATGCTCGCAATGTTACTGCACGTCTTCAAGTGGCTGATGTCTCACACATGGAGTGGCCAGCCATGTCACCGAATCTCAACCCAATAGAACACTTGTGGGACCAGTTAAAACAACGTGTTTATGCTCGGGATCGCTCACCACGTGACCTCCGAGAACTGCATGTTGCTATTGTTGAGGAGTGTACCACAAGACAATATCCTGAGACTGAGGAGTATGAGAGGCAAAGATGTCAGGCAGTGATCAATGCCAATGGTGGAAGCATCTGTTTCTGATGCTAGGTTTTGAAATTTTGTCTTAAGCCATTAAAAGCAGCGCTAGATTAGCCAATAAAGCCTGTAATCCAATACTGTGCCCTTTTTGTGCAAAAGAAACATCCATATTACACATACTAAAATTTAGAAACCAATTAAAAATAAACGGCAAAAGTATATCCATAATAATCCCAATATCCCTAACTTATTGTGAGCAATGGCGGGCCTATGGTTGGTGTCACCCGGGGTGGTAACTCAGGGTGTCCACACCCCACCAAAAGATTTTTGATATTGTGTAGACAGATATGAATTTTTAGCAATATTATGTGGCATGGACGACGTAAGGGGAGGTAATTGTGCATGGATCCACCCAAAAATGTAATCACTTCTTTCATACCCTTATTGTTCATCCTACCACAAAATGTCATTGAGAACTTTTGGAGATATCGTGGACAGTCATCAACATATACATAAATGAATGGAAAAATTTCTCCGAATCAAATTCCTGGATTCACCCTAAAATTTAACCAACTCTTCCGTACCCCATTTCCCACACTTCCACAAATTTTCATTGTGTACTTTCAGTTTCAGAGACATTGTGTGGACAGACAGATCTTTCATTAGAAAAAAGAATTACCAAGAAACTATGTGAACATTTTTTAGGTAGTCATCTTGGTGTCACCCAGGGCGGGCTGCCCCCACCTTGCTACGCCACTGATTGTGAGTAGTATATATAAATGGTCAAAATGTTTTATTGCACATGAGAGCACAATCATTTCTGCTAACAGAAGTCACCTGATTCTTGTGGACTCTATTTAAAGGATGAATGATTTCAATCTATTAGACACGTACATCAACTGACTACCAAAGTTTTTACCCCATAGTTCCCAGTTAAATTGAACTGAGGCCTCTGAAATGTGCCCTGATAATACTTTGCTGACAGATCTCTAGTAAAATCTTATCTACAAAGCAGAATAAGGTTCGTTAACTCTGATTTCTCATCATTCCTTTGGCTTTGATTCTCTTGTGTTCAAAAATCTAGACCAATGATTCTGAACATAGGGTGCACGCCCCACTAGGGGAACAATTTGGGATTTGGGTGTGAAGAGCAAAAAGTGTCCCATGGCTTAAAACCGAGTCGTGTTAAAGCTTAACTGATTAATTCCTAATTACACAATACTAGTAATTAGCAATTTTACTATAGATTCCATAGTAACTAATGCTTAACTCATTAACATAATGAGGTATAAAAGTGGTGAAGTAATTGCGTTGTTACTAAATTTCACACAATGAACAGAATACAGAAATTTCAAGTGCCCTGATATTCAGACATCAGTATTTTTTTTAATTTTTTTACAAAGAATTTGTTTATTAACAGATATTTAATCCTTGATTTAAAACTCATAAATTTCCAAATTTAACATTATATTACACATTTTCAACATCAGATAGGTTTAATTATAGTAAGGGGGGACATTAGGGTTAGGATTAGGGTTAATGGTATTACAGAAAGTAACTGGAAGAGGAGAAGGTAATTCATGTAAGCTGTACCTTCATGAAAATGGCAGAAAATGCTCACTTTATCATTATAGTTACATTGTAAATAGAACCCCTCTTGCAAAACCTATTTAAGGGTCTAATTAATGGATTGAAAGCACCTATTGAATTGAAAACAAAATCATTTTTCTTCTAGAAATTAAAAATCCCCAAAAGGCTGACTAATAAGTTAGATTTGCTGCACCAACAAAGTTTTAAAAAATACCAATTTAGCAAGAAGATTAATTTTAGAAAATGACAAATTTATAAGAAATTTGTTATAACAGGTGTTTGAACAATGATAGAGAAATCCTCTTTTACAAACGGAAAACATGTTTTTTTGTTAATCATTCGTTTTAAGAGACCAAAATACGGTTGGCTATAAAAAAATGGCTATTTCCGGTTTTAACATTAGACTAGTTCTAAACACAGCCGACTACATTGGGGATTGGGTCGCTTCTTAAAATTAAATCTTTTGTAATAAAAAAAAAAAAATTAATCGTAATCCCCCCCCCCCCCCAAAAAAAAATGCTGGGTTTAGATCGAATTAAATGTTAAAACCGGAAATAGCCATTTTATAGCCAACCGACATTTGGACCGTATTTTGAACTATTCAACAAACCAAACCAAGTATTATTACCCCCTTTTTTTTAAAATTTCAATATTTAAGAAGCTTTTATTCTATTTTTATTTAATTTCAATTATTTGTTTGGCTTTTTTAGTAGTTGTGATTTTATTTAGAAAATACTTTCGTACTATTTATCTGCCGACTCGAATCTTTCAAAAAGTTGCTCAAGAAAGAGGTTTACTAAATATTTAAGTCAAAGTAAATACCATATCTTTTTAAAACATAATCAATGAGATTTATAAGCATAATGTAAAGATTAAGAGTACAACTTAGCGAAGGAGGTCCCGCTTGGAATTCAAGAGACGTCACGTAGCCATGGGATCTGTCAAAAATTATGAAGCTCGGCAAAACAATTCAAATCAATAGCAATTATAATTTATGTATTTACTTCTGTTTTTCTTTTATGAATTCTCTTATTTATTTTTATTTGTGTGCCATGTTTAACATCGAGTGTGCACGGGTGTGAAATCTTCATACTCAGAATTCCGATCGGGACCACCTTCGTTAAGTCGTGCCAGATTAAGTAATAGTGGAATTGAGTATTAATAGAAAATTCCAGTTTTGAGAAGGATCAATGAATGAAATTGTATATTTTGGCCGACATACATAAAACAAAATACTCGAAAAGTAGAAAAAATGTCGGCCTATTGCAATTAGTAAACAAAAAAGTTTGTAAAAGTTTTGCCAAGAAAACAAAAAGGAAATTGTTTGAGGACTTTAAAAGTAATCAAAGTTTTATCTTACAACACTTTCTTTGCTGCCGTTTTGTTGTGGCTGCTTATTTTTCCGTTTAAACATCTTCCTGCGACTTGAAAGAAGGCTAATCATTTAGGATATTTTGTCGGGAAGAAATCACACAGCTTCAATTAGGAAATAAGTAAAAAAAAATGACTTTTTGTATACACATATCCTCGGACCAAATCTCAATGCAAGTTAGTCTTCACAATTAAATAAATTAAAAACATAGGTATATTTATGCATTTTAATTTTAACTAATTTGTTTAATGTATATAAATGTCTCTATCAAATAATTATAAATTGTATTGCATCAACAACATTTTATTTATGTATTCACATATAACGTTTCCTTATGAATCTCAATACATTATATTATAAAAGTAAACATTTAAAAAATAGATAAAATTACAAAAATGATTATTAGTCGACTAGTTATATTAATGAAATAAAATATTGAGTGCAAGAAAATGTAAATATATCCTCTAACCAGGTTTTTAAGGAAACGAGCATTGATGAAAGCGAGGCTGTTACTATCCGGTGGCCCTCCCCGCCATTATCCCATAATGCTTTGCGCTCGATCCGCCACAAACAAAATTTGAGTCGGTTGTTTGTTGAGGCTTTTCTTCATTTTATCTATTTTTTTTTTCAAATTCATCTTTACCCGCCGTTCTGAGTGTGTCTAGCCAAGATGGGGTGCGAAGACGAAGTGTTGAAGATTGGCAAAAAGTTAGACAAAATGATTTCTGCCGGGACATCGGTGAGTAAAAACAAACGACTTTTTAAAAAAAATAGTCTTTCTCTCTCTCTCTTCTAAGTGTGTTGTGTTGTAAAGAGAGAAAAAACACGTTAGGTTTTTCTTGTATTTATAAGTCTCTTAGCTTTTGTTTTTTCCCTTTTTTAATGCGATTTAAAAAATCTATTTATATAATATTATAGACTGCTTTTTCTGCATTTAAAATCTACAATTTAATGTTCACAAATTTTGGTGGGTTTTCGTTAACGGCTCGAAAAAGGGTTTATGCCTCTCTTTTTTTAACGGTTACTGTATTTACTCGTGTATAATGCGAGAAATTTGATATTTAAAGTTTTAAAACTGGAGGGTAGCATTATACTCGAGGGTAAAAAAAATAACATATATTTACTTATTTTTAGCTATAAAACGTGGGGGTCGCTTTATGTTCGAGATCGCGTTGTACACGAGTTAATTCGAGTAAATACGGTCGGTGAAGGTATTGGTGTACTTAAAGAACCCGAGTTGTACGACTATCTCTTAGTATTTTGTCTTTTTATATCTTTATCCCATTTCTGAAAGACTTTAATGTGCAAATCTATGAAATAACAGCCTTAAAATGTTGTTGACTTACCCCTGACAACAATAATAGACATTTTTAAGTAACCACAATAAAAGAGAAGCCTTTTTCTCCACGGTTTCACCGCCATCTCTTGTTGTTTTGTCTTAACTTCTAGTTTTTTCTTCAGTCTTCCACATTAATAGTATTTATAAATACAGATAAAATTTAACGAAACTAAATATTCTTGTAGATTATAAATCACTCCTTATTTAACAGTAGCAAAGCATTATTATAAAACAAAAATTTAAATAGTAAAAGACACTAAGTCTATTAAAACGAGTAGTAGTTAAAGTCATTTGTTTTTGTTACTTTTTTTTCTCTCTCTATAAACGAATGTTGATTGATGTTATTTTAGGCGGGGATAGATCGCAATTTTATTGTAATTGTGTCTATCATGGACTATTTATTTGAATTAAAATACTCCAATTCTGGTGATCTTATTATTATTATTTGATAACCAAAATGAAAGGACAACTTTTGTTTACTATTTACGTGCAGTGTTTACGTGGTAGCAAAAATATCATGAACCACTCTCTTCTTTTTTGAATCTAGTAATTAAACCATTGTCTTTTTTCTTCTTCGTAATACTCTGTCTCTTCTATTGTAACCTTTGTAACGAATAAACTTAACTCATTTTAAGCCATATGTTACATCTATATATATATATTTTAAAAAAATAATGCTAATTTATTTTGAACTAGTCGGCTCCATGTGGTCTTTAGAGGGTCTCAAACTGAAACCATTTCCCACACTTTGTAAACTTTACTTTCGTTTTTAATTCATTCTCTTTTTTTAAATCAGGATAGGATTCTGTATTTTCTTTCTTTTTTGACAAGACATTATCTTGGTGTCATAATTAAAGTAAGGGACATTTTATTACGTTAGTGAAAATAGCTCATTTTTTAATATTAATCTGGAAATATCGGAAATATTTTTTTTTATACTGATGATCACTGTATATATGTGTGTGTGTGTGTATATATATATGTATTTCATATATATGTATATAAAGACCTGTGAAAGTAAAGCCATAACAAAAATTGTCATTCTCCTTTTTCCGTATCGATTTTGATTTTCTAGTAGTATTCTGTTTCTTAACCGAATTATCTGACGGAGAAACAGAAAATTTACTTTGTACTATTTCATTTATTTTTTGTATCACTCCCCGAATATTTGAAATATACGTTTCACTGTCTTTATTATTTTAGGTTCGTTAAAAGGTGACGAAAATACAATGTTTATCCCGATATCTGTGTGCCAGAAGATCTTCTGAGTATATTTTGATCTTTTGGGTGGGTGGAAACCTGTTTAAATGAATTAGGTTCAACCGACACGTGCATTTCATTTTGTAATTGTTATAACAATTTTCCATCTGGAATAATCTGAGATTTATTGCGTTTAAAATAAACCCACGGTCTAGAGTTCACTAGGGAGTGCAATGTACAGTTTTAAAATGAACAAATATTGGTAAAATGGGAGAATAGGTGCGTAATTTGCGAAGTCATTCTCCCATTTTACCAAAAATAGAAAGAAAAAAAATTCGCAAGTAAATTTTTTTGTGGTTTCAAATCCATAAGGCCTTCGTTTCCTATGATCAGTTTTGAGAAAAATGAATTCTGTTGGCATTATAGTTACATTGTAAATAGAACCTCTGCGTCAGGAATTACGCACCTATTCTCTCATTTTACCCAAATATTAATCAATAATAATTGTCCGAGTTCACGTGGTTGTTTTAAGGATCACCTACGTTGTTCTTAAAAGGGTGAAATAATAACTGATAATTACTGAATTAATGCTATACACCACATCTGTGTTCTAAACTTCAAAAGGTATATTTTGCCAGTTTTTGATGAAGATGAATGCGAAATGGGATACTTTAGATATTTAGTCGAGTTTAACGTTGGATTCCACACGTGCAAGTGAGGAAAATGTGTCCCAGGCCCCACCGGCAGGGTCATTCAGGCGTCAGTAATGTCCTTTCAGACCCTTCCTTAATTTATTTTCCTTTTTCTTGCATGGTTAGAAGTTATGAGAGATGCAAGTTGTATAAATACATACATTATTTTTTTTATATGCGTGATATATTTTGCATACATTTTTCACTTTTGAGTCAGGCCACTCTCCATTGTTTCGAGACATTTACAATATTTATATTTCTGACCTATTTTTCATGACGTTGTAAAGGATGGTGTGATGTCATAAGAGATCTTATTCTGATCACACAACAACATTGCAGTTCTTATAGTTGAAAATCCTGATTACTCTAAATTTGATAAATGTAATAATCTTGTAAGTAAGGGAGTTTGTACAAAATTCTCATAAAATTATTATTAGTGTAAACAATATAATCCTGGAGATAATTTGTGTGTGAAAAGTTGTTTGTTTACATTGATCAAACCAGTGTGACGTAATATAAATGGTGAAATATATATAGTCTCATCGTAATGATGATAATAATAATATTATGTGGTATTTATAATAATAGTGCTCAATATTTATTAAAATAGAGCTTGTAAAATTTAATATTATTATGGGGTCCCCACAACAAATTTGTTTCACACT
>VCCN01004515.1:3535662-3560546 GCA_006491835.1 Architeuthis dux | reverse complement strand
GATCAACATGGATCAGAGAAAAGACTAGAGTAAAGGATACATAATTAACACCCTTTAAATAAAATCTGATAAAATTACTAAAAATATATTTAGTTCTCAAAACAACTATCTTTCAAATACTTTTTGCTCGTGACTCAAGTTAAATAGGAAATTTCAAAAAGAAAGAAAAAGGGACTTCAAGAAACTTGTATTAAAAAAGAATTGAATTGTTTGGTAAATCGGACCAGCCGGTTATTGGGTCCAAAATCGGTGGTCTCGATGCGGTCCTATTAAGCGGAATCCATTGTGTATGTTTTTATTGAGTGTCAGAAAGTTGGCCTATTCAGTGGCGTTATTAACGGATACTAGACAACCCTGTTGGACCACCCTTTGGGAGGAAATTAGTGCAATCTGATGTGACCAGAATGAACACGGAATTTTACGCCTTTTCAAATAAATAAGTAAATAAGAGAGACTACTCTATAATTACCATTTAATAGTAATCCTCGTCGAGAAATCGATCATTATTATGTAGATAGGGTTGAGTGCGACACATTATTATTATTCAGTTGCAAATCACTCGGATTTTCTTTTGCATTCTTCAAGTTAGCGCATTTTTTAATTCATTACCGCTGGCTACAATGCTTGCTTAGGTTACTTCGAGGTTACAAATAAACAAAATCAGACTTTCAGAATTATATAGATTCATTCATCGAAAATCCTCTTATTCTCATTTTTTATATCAGTTTCAATGAAATATTTAATTATTCGTGTATAATTATGGGCTATGAAATCCTGAAAGAAAAAAAAACATCTTTCGTGTATAATGCGCACTGATTTTTCAGAATTTGTAGCTAAATTTAACCTTTGTTCAACTTTTTACCCGGTTCGATACGATTTTATATAATTTACATTATTCAAATAGTTCTTCTGATGATTGAACTCCTTGTTTGTTTGTGTTGTTAACACGACGTTTCGGCCGATCCATTCTTCGGCCTTCTTCAGGTGTAATATCCGAACGTGATGGGGTAAACAGAGGTTTTTAATTTCAAAGGAGGCAACCCTTATAACGTAGGATTCGGGTGTTTATTTATCCTTGTCTTGTCGGGTTTGGCTTTGTTGAATAGCGGAAGCCACGTCGTGTTAACAACACACCCAACAAGAACTATTTGATTGTTAATGACCTTCTCCAAACTATAGAAAATAAAGTTACGTTATGTTTTGAAATACGGAATTTGCACAGTATTCAGAGTAAACGTACAGACATGTTCACACAAAATTACAACAAGCTAGCTGCGAAAATAAGTTCACACTAATAGCAACAGAATTATAACCAAGCACTTACTTTCGGTCATGCCGACCCGAATAGGGCCGCGCATTTGGCCAGGAAAAAGGGGTAACATTTAGTTCTCGTGTATAATACGCACCCCTAAGTTTTAGGTTTAAAAATCTGGGGGAAAGTGCGTATTATACACGAATAATAAGTAAATACACTGATCAGCAGTAGGCATAATAACCACTTCAATGTATTACCTCTGTCCAATAATTGTTGTTACATTTAGACAAAAATAATGTTCAACGATAAAGTCCCCCAAAAGACCATACAGATAGAAGGAGAGGCTTTAGAAGAGGTTGGTGAATACATCTACCTAGAACCGGTAATACAGTTAGAGAAAGACCATGACAGCGAAATAAAACAACGCATAGCGATAGGTTGGAAAGCATTTGGTATGAACAGAGACATTCTGAAGAGCACCTTGCCAATGTGCTTAAAGCGTAAAGTATACAACGGTTGCATAATACCAGCTATGACTTACGGATGCGAAACATGGAAATTAACAAAACGAGGACTAGAGTGAAGAATATTATACAACTAATTAAGCAGCAAAACTGGAGATGGGCTGGTCACCTAGCAAGAAGGGATGACAATAGATGGGGGAAAAGACTAACCGATTGATGCCCATGGGACAAAAGACGTAGTAGGAAAAAACCAGACAAAAGATGGAGGGACGAGATAGACAAGTTAGTCGGTAAGACGTGGCAGAGATTAGCACAATCTAGGTCGTCATGGAATGTGATGGGAAGGCCTTTGTCCAGCAGTGGACTTATAACGGCTGATGATGATATGCAAATGTAACAACTATTATGGGACAGGGCTAGTACACAATATAAACAGAATATAGAACTTCTACATCTAAATATATTAATATATTAAACAGGGTGGTTTCAAGGTCGCAAAGATTTATTGATATGATATTTAATAAGCTTACAGTAGTTCGGCACGGACTTAAAATGACCTTTTCTTTTTACCTGCTTATCACCCGTCGAAAAGTGAACTTCTCGAGGGTGGGGATGTTCCAACGAAAATAGATTATTTCATTAATTATTTTTTTTGCCAACTTTTTATCTTCATCTTAATTTTATTAGTTGTTTTTTACCGCAACTTTTTCCTCAAGCCGATTACTCTCCGACAGTGAATAAATAGCGTTGATCGGAACATAAAGAAGAAGCCTCGGGTGGGATTCGAACCTACATCCCCGAGGGGAAACACCGTTTACCCCGGCCTGCTTTACCAAACTGGAAATTTACTCACTGCCGGAGGGCAATCGGCCTGAGCAAAAAATTGCGATAAAAAGCAAATAATAAAATTAAGATGAAGGTAAAAAGAAGTCATAACAATTTAAATAATAACGATTATTATAAATACTTCATCTAACAAAACTAAAAACGGAGAAATGTATTAAATACTGTAACTACCAGAAATGTAAACAAACGATCGGAAAGAAGGAAGGGTGTTATTTTCGAGCTTCTGCGCCGAGTTAAGGCTCGGTGGCGTAATTGGTAAAGCAGACCGGGTTAAACGGTGCTTCCCCTGACTACGAGGTGTGGGTTCGAATCTCACTCGAGGCTCATTCATTATTTTCCGATCAACGCTATTTGCTCACTGCGATAAAAAGCAACTAATAAAATTAATATGAAGGTAAAAAGTAGTAAAAGAAAAATTAAAAATAATAATCTCTAAGCAACTTAGTTTTGAAAGGGTTAAAAGGAAATTTCATAACATTCTATAGATCTATATATATTTTAATTTAACTATTCGATTTTAATTAGTATTACATTTTTAATGAACAATTTAAAGTATTATAAATATTGAAATTTATGTTTTTATTGAGCAAATTTAATATTATTCGAAATGTCATTTTTATTTTTAAAAACATTTATTAATATACCATTTCAATCAAATTTGCCTTTTTTTATATACAACTTTCAATTCGGGCCGTTGTTTCGACGGCAACGAATAACAGTGCGATCGGATAATAAAGAATAAGCCTTCGGTGAGGATCGAACTCACACCCTCATTGCCAGAGGGAGTCTAGTTTACGCCTAGCATCTTTTACCAATCGGCCACGAAGACTTTATGGATTCGCAGAGTCGGATTCACAGAAGCGGATTCATACTTTTAAACTTTACACACTTTAATTTATTAATATTTTCTGAAATTTTATATAAAACCCAAATATTTTCGATGCTAAAAATTTTGTAAAAATTATTTAATGAATTTATAATTTAATGTTTCTAATATTTGAATTTTTTATTAATTAAATCCGCTTTCTATACTCATTAAGGCAAAGATGCCATTTGCACAAAAATAATTCATATTGCGTGAATTTTATGTCAAATTGTATGCATGGGCTTCCGCTGCCACTTTTATGGGGGCCGTGCAAAAAAAGGCATGTTGTTGTCTGCAGCTCCCATAATTTGAAATAGCGGTCAATTTACATAGACAAAAAACAGAATAAAATATATGAAACATACAGCCGGTAAATATTTTTTCATCATTTCGCTATATTTAATTATTCATCCTTGTTATAATATTTTTTATATAAGTTTCAGTCGAACCGCGATATAGAAATAATAAAAAACATACATTTAAAAAATTCCAGGAAAAAATCAATAAAAATAATGAAAAATATTTTTTTTTCTTTTTTTTTTCACAAATAAAAGCCTGAATTTAATTAATCGAATAAAACTTTGCCGAAAAAAAATATTTTTACTTAATTTTCCTGTTTTTTTAATCCCAAAGTAAGAGTTCCGTTCCAGCAGTTTCTGGATATTATTCTAAAAAGGGTAAACATAATTAGTATCTTGAGGGATATATTTGTAAAATGTGTAAAAATCAATGAAAGCATGATTATCTAAAATAAATAAATCATCAAATTAATAAAAGGTGGGGCAGGAATCATATAAAAAAAAATATTTTTTAAAAATTCGTCCTTTAATAAATAAGTATGGGAAATGTTATTAAAATCGAATAATATGCTGATTTTTGCCAGATTTTTAAATTTCTCACGTGTCGATTTCACGCTGAAATTTTCGTCCATTTTGTTCATACCTTTACTTGGCCTTTTTAAACTGTGATACAGGAAAGCTTCAACAGTCAGTATTATACAAGAACAGACGCCGCTGACGATGTTAAAATCGAAAAGTTTCTACATGCTGTGGATTCTGTTTGTTGCTAATGGGCAAAGTATGGTGTTGGTATCCACACTCTACAAGGTAATTTCTATTTCTGTTTTTTTTTATAAGCATACAATTACAATACAAAGGGAAAATGAATAAATTAGAATGAAAACAGTCAAAATAATAACATTCTCTGGTGTAAAGATAATGGTGTAAAGACATCAGTGGTCGCCAACCTGGGCAGATACCACCCACTAGTGGGCGATTTAAGCTTTTAAGTGGGCGATAAACCCATTACTGGGTCGCAAGTTCAGGTATTATGTCTGTCTTACTTCCGCCACACAGTGGGAAGTCAATATTTTTTATTATGGCTAACAGGTGCGTTATTACAAAGATTGCCAACCAAAACAGTGGCTTTTTATTTTTATTAATGTCTTAATATATGATAAATACTTTGTATATTTACTTTTTGGAACCTTTGTACGAGTTTTTGGAGCGTATACAGTTGGCCAGTAACCTGGAAATGAAATCTCCGCAATTTTAGCAATCTTTGATAAATATAGCCACTTTTAGCCATTTAAAATGGACACTAACTAGCTTTCTAACTGGATTTAAAATATTAGTGGGAGGTACGGAAATTTTACCCTCACAAAAGTCGTCAAAAGTGGGCATAAAAGGTTGGTGACCACTGCTTTAAAGGGTGCCGAAGTTTAGCTTGCCCGGGGCTCCAGGGACCCTAGGGCCGGGGCTGTTCGTAGAGGAGGAGGGGGGATGATGATGATGATGATGAGTAGGGCAGCAGCAGCAGCATTCATAGAAAGCGCCCTTAATCGGGAACCTCAATATTTAAGTCCCCACTGGACAAAAGCGCTTGAAAACCTGTGCAATCGATTGTAGTACAAATCTAAGGCCTATTAAAGAAGAGTAAGAAGAAAGTGCAACTTGTCAATAAAGCTTTTTTTTACAAAACACAGGGCAGGAGCTACAATTATGAAGTGTATTTATTTACTGAGTTCATATAATTATGAAAGTCTGGAAACAAGAAAGTTTTGATTTTTGGTATAAAGCTTGTTAATGTATGTATGTTCCGGATATCATAGGGTAATTGATTTCAAAATCTAGGTGCTATATAGCTGAAACTCCTGCACCCATGAGTCATATTCATAAAGAAAAGTTCTAAAATCAAACCATCAAAGTATTGTATGTTAATAAGAGCACAGCATTCATAAGGGCACATATCATGCAGACATTTGAATATTGTAATTAAAATATTGAACAAGACTCTTTCTTCTATCCTAAGCCAATGTAAGCCGATAATGCTGGTCTCAATTGACTCGCATTTGCTACGTTTCAAAACTAACCGAGCAGCGGCATTTTGAACTTTTGGTAGTTTGTTGTGGGCAATTTTACCCTTACAAAAGTCGCAAAAGTGGGCGCCAGGCATAAAAAAGTTGGCGACCACTGCTTTAAAGGGTTCCGTAGTTCAGCTTGCCCAGGGCACCAGGGACCCTAGGGCCGGCCCTGTTCGCGGAGATACTTTTTTCAACTCGCTTTCTTATTTTTCCGAATAATATCTGATGACCAATTCGTACATTTTCAGTGAATAGAAATGTGTTTGTGTAGTAGAAAGGTCTCTTTAAAACGGGACAAGCGCAAGGCACGCATTCTCTTTCACAGGACACTCCTTCGGAGGGAACTTCTTCCAGCACGACACCGGAAAACGCACTGTTTTTCACGAATCACTTTGCACCAACGACGTTCTTCTAACCGCAGCCAAAAGAGAATTGTTTTCACTCCTCATAACCGGCCACATATCATACTAAGAAATGATTCAAGTGCCCGTATGCGAAGTGTCTGGCGCAGCAAATCATAAGCGGGGAGCCCGCATGTTCTAACAGCGCTGCCACACAAAGTCTCTTCGGCTGTGGTTGGGCAGAGGCTCCGGTTCGATATCGTGGTTGGCACCGTCGTCACAACAAAGTAAACCAATAGATTTAAATACGTGTACAAAACCCAGCGATACTTGGAAAAAGGTTGGGTACTGTTTCGTTTATAGGAAACCCCTGAGAACTTGTACCCAACAAAACAGGGCGGATCCAGGACTGTGAGCAGGGGGTGTCCAAATGGAAAAAACATTTTCTTTTACGTGAAAAAGGGAACAAGTTTCAAACATCAAAAACAAAAAGATTTTCCCTTTCATTTGAGTCGCTGTTTTTTTAGCACTAGAACTGACTGAAGAGTAGGGTAACACATTTAATCAAAGAAATTCACTTCAGAACCAATAAATAAAACAATTATAAAGAATAAAACAGGAGACACCTTACTTAGATTATATTAGATGAAAAACAAAATAAATGTTTGCTTTTAAGGTTAATTTATGATTACTTGGGTTTTTTTATTTATATTTCTCTATTTAGATATTACATTTGTTTTGTGTTTGCTTGAGCGGGGGTGCAGGACCCCCTAGAGACCCTTTGATCAGTGCCTGCTAAGTAGACTCCTAAATAATTCAAAGATGGCTGCTGTAGTGCAGTTGTCAGCAAGCTAGTCTTGTGAGTTCGATACCCACTTTGGATTTCCCAATGTTGTGGTTTTGTACCAGACTAATCTGATAGACTAGGATTCTTCAATGTAATGGGTCCGACCCATTACTGGGTCGCAAGGTCCTGTTGACTGGGTCACAGGTTAACAATAGATAAGTGAAGGAATAAAGCGTAAGTAAGAAAAATACTGGTGACAATGAAATAATTAAAATTTGAAAAATGAATATATCTGATATTCTTATTATTACCTTCGTCATCAGTAATTTATTTTTTAAACTTATTAAATCATAACAGCAATAGCAGCCTTTGCATAGTTGAAAACCGAAAACACAGTTTTAATGAGAGAGAGAGAAGGGGTTGGTAGGCAAGACATACCTCATACGAGTACAGTACGATGAGTACGTTCCACACATCTAGGCCTTTGAAACGAACATGGGTTTAGTTGCGTTTGAACTTCAAGAGTATGAAGTGGTCATTTTTGTAGTTGTAATATGTTTATGGATCGTTTATTATATTTCAGTGGGTCGTTAGGTTATTGCATAAAATTAAATTGGGTCGCGATTGAAAAAGTCCGAAGAACCCTGTCATAGACGATATATTCCTGAATACTTCAAATCAACACGGGGCAAGTAAAGATCAGCATCGCTTTTCCTCTTAGTGGTACTAATCTTTACTTGGTCCGATTAGATGGTACTAATCTTTACTTGGTCCGATTAGATGGTACTAATCTTTACTTGGTTAGGTTATTAGAACATTTAAAGAAATACACCTCCGGGCAGACCCGCGCAGGCCCCCTGATGTTTAAAAATAAGTTTAATAAAGTGTTGCAAAAGGTTGCTTTTTTGCTCATACTTACCTTTAACTATTACTTTGGTGGTGCCGATCTTAACTTGGTCTCATTGGGTCGTACTAATCTTTACTTATTAAGTGGTACTGATATTTACTATATGGGCCTTAGTGGTACTAATCTTTGCTGGGGACCTTAGTGGTGCTGATCTTTACTGCACCCCATAAAATATACAATATTACCATTGTGATTTTTTATTATCATTCCAGGCTTATGGACAAACTTTTATTCATAACGACAAATTTCTCTCGTTGGTGGGAGCCTTTTCTTCAATTTGTAATGCATTGGGTCGTATTCTCTGGGGATATCTTGCCGACAGAACTTCGTTTAAGGTAAGAAAATTGCTATCTATCTAGTTATTTTTTGTGAAGATTATGCCAAAATTGTTGATGTCAATTTTTACTCGAATCAGTTTCAGAGATGCTACGTTTTGAAGAATGAAGAAACAGGATTGCCAGATTTGTCCACAAGGAAAGATAACCCGAACGTTACCCAACACAGGCATTGGAATAGCGTCGATATTTGGTAATCGAATTTGGAACCTCTGATTCCAGACTAGCTCGATTTCCAAATTCTAAGCTGTTTTAATATCTGTAACGGATAAGTCTCGGAGATTGAGTTCGGATTATCTCCCCTTATGGAGAAACACCAGGTTTTCGCGTTGGAATTACCATTTTAATGTTCATGATTACAAACTTGTTTTTTTTTGCTTTCTGGCGAGAAGAAAAATGCAATTATTGATTGGAACACTGAATAAAAATAGAATCTTAGAAGTATCAGTTATATCTATATGATATCAGGTCGTTTGCCAACTGTCTTGATGAGTTCAAAGACAATACAAGACAAATATGTGCATGCGACCAGAGATTGGTATTTAACCAAGGCTAACCATATATATGGTTAGCCATGTATTTAACCCATTAACTACGACAGGTAGTTTTGCCGTTTTAATGCGTTTCGCACTAGATCCAGAGCGTTTCTTGTTTTGGCAATGCAAAAAAGCGCTAAATTAGCGCGTTTGCGCTGAAACCGTTTGGCCATTTTTAGTTTCTTTTTAGCTATTTTTTTTTTTAAATTAGCGCTTTTTGGCAGTCAAACTAACGCAAAAATATTTTTTTAGTCGGCAACACTAGCAACAGGGGCAGCTCAGTTGCCGTTTTCTAAATGTAACTTTGATTATACGGGGTGGCGCAAAATAAGCGGAACAGTTTGTTTTCTCTGTAAACAAGTTACGTACAGAGAAACATAGAAACAAGCAGAAAGATTCGTCTGCAACTTTAAGAGAAAAGGTCCATTGTATGACTAAAGGAAATGTCTGCCATTCGCAGTTTAGCCATAGAACTGCAATGAGAGAAATTTCAGTTAGTGGATTGAGACTTGCTTCCTAAGAAGAATTGGGTGGTCTCATTCAAAGAAATCTTAGATACACTCTCGGAGAGATCCGCGCTGGCCCCCGGATGTTTAAAAATAAATGGTGTTTAATAAAGTGTTGCAGAAGTCCAGCTAAAAACGGACCTACCATAATGTTCTTTCACCAAATCATTTACTTGGTTTAATACTAGTTTCAGCCTCGGCAAGCGTACGTTGGGCTCTGTATGGTTTGACAATGTTGTGTTTAAATTCTCCCCAAGAGAACTGGCTTGAAATAAGATCGACTTTCGGTAAAGTTTCAAAATGGTTCAGGTCTCTGATGTTTTGGCAAATGGAATACATTAATATCAGCAAACATTAGATTAAATTGAAAAAAATGAAACAGTTACTTTTAAAAAAATGGCAATGGTCCTTTTCATTCACGGAATGACTTTAAGAATATTTTAATATAACACAGACGAAAAAATATTAATGCAGTGGCACAAAATAGCTATTTTTAGTGGCATGTACCCACATGTAACTAAACTTTGTAAAATAAGATTGTTCAATTTTGCCGGTTCTTGGACTTTTCGGCGAACGACAGCCGACAGCAGTTTCGTTCTGCGGACGATTCGGAGACAACCTGTTTGGTGAACAACACTTTTGCCGACTTGTCTTTTCGCCGACTGCCTTTTCGTCGAATATTTTTGCTGTCGGCTGACTGTGTGTCGGCTACATGTCGTTCGCCGAAACGACCGGACACGATTTTGCCACTGCATTAATATTTTTTCGTCTATTTTATGTTAAAATATTCTTGTATTTCTTTGTATCTAGCGTTTTTCGGGATTCGGTGTAATAAAAAAGTTACTCACAATAAAAGGTCTCTACAAGATGACATAGATTTTATTAAAATTAGTTGAGTTTTACAAAAGTTATTACAAAATTAAAGTTGTCGGTTTGTGTAAAAACTCAACAAATCATATTAAGTGCAGAGCGCTGACGCGCGTGTCCAATACGTATGGATTTGCTTTATAAAATACTTTGCATTCTTTTCTTTGTCACAATCAGGCGGCGCAGCTGGGCATCACGGGATTGTTGACATGTCTATTCGCCACCCTGAGTCTGTCGGAATTGGGACGTGAACCGGTCTTCTTCATATGGATCTGTTTGATTTTCCTCACTTTTTCCGGAAGCTTTTCCACGTTTCCCTCCGTCACAATGAGATGCTTTGGTGCACAGTATTACTCAATCAATTATGGTATTATGTTCACTTCACAGGTAATTTGCCAAAGGTTCAGCATTCCTCCACCAATTCAATTCTCCAGCACGTTTCGTTGACATGTTCCTCCTTATTGACTACATTTCATTATAAAATGATAAAGACATGGCGTTTAATTTCATTATTGCGTTTATTTCTAATGAATGTTGTTTAATTATACTTTTTAATAAAAAATACCTTTTTGGATCTTTTGTATGAGTTTTGGTGCCTCTATGCTGTTTAGACAGGTTTATATACGTCAAAACAAAGATTACCTGAAATTTTAGTTTATAATTTGACCAAAATATGCATTGTCATCATTACTACATAATAAAGCCTCTTAAGCAGTCCCGGGTTGACTATGTAGTAAAAGTAACATATGCATTTTCAAGGACCCCGCACTAAACGATTGCAAGCTATTCCGATTTAGTGATTCTGCACTTGCGCTATTACTATAGTACTAGGTAAAGATTTACGTGATGAGAGTAGGGAATTCTCCCAGAAGAGACATTTTTTTTCATTCATCAATTTTAGGTGCTTTTAATCCATTAGACCCCAGAACGACCCAGAGATTTGTTAGTTTTTAGAAAAATATTTTTTAAATGGTTTTACGAGGCGGGTTCTATTTACAGTGTAACCATAATGATAAAGTGGGCACATATTTTCCGCCATCTTACCGGATGTACAAGGGGGATAAAAATATGAAGCCGAAATAACACTGATAAATAATTGGGAAATAAGGGACCCTAATCCCAATGTTAACACTAATCCTAACCACAACACTAATCCAAATCACTATACGCCGTATTGGCTCTGAAGTAGAGGGGTAATGTTTGCAAATATATTTTTTAAATGAAAACATAAAATAGATAAACGAACCGAGAGTTTGTTGGTCTTTTGGGTAGAAAAGCAGACGACACAGTGTAGAAGCCATGTAGTAATACGGAAATGGTTGTCAATAACTCCCGTAAGATGGCGGAAAGTGTGTCCACTTTATCATTATAGTAACATTGTAAATATAACCACTCCTCGTAAAACAGAAATTCTTCTCCAAAATCTAACAAATTTCCGGATGGTTCTAGGGTGTAATGGATTGAAAGCACCCAAAATTGAAAGAATAACACCTTTTCTTCTAGTAAAAATTCGCTACTCCCGTCACGTAAATCTTTACCTAGTACTATACTGCCTTCAACTTTTATTAATCACTGGGTGTTTAAGTTTTTAGACAATATCACCTTTTAATTAGGGTTATTATTTAACATAGTAATTAATGGAAGTTATACATATACGACACATACATGAGAAGATATTTCGCAGCCCATCACTCATTGTTATAAAAGCAATAGGTATTAAAACTATATTAGTAACTAAACATAGAAACAAATAAACAACACAAATTGTCAAAATATTGCAACGTATACGATGTCTATTATGAAAAGATTTTACTTTTTACAAATAAATTACTAAAACGTAACAAAAACGAAAATTTATTCTTAAAAACTAGTGAATAGCATCAGCCAATTTACAATGAGCACCAGAAGGAGGGCATTTTTGGATAGAGATTTTTAAAAAAAAAACCCAAAACTCTAGTTACAATTATTCTTTAAAAAAAAAAAATATTTCTACGACCCCCAATAATCTTTACGCGACCTCTGGAGGGATCCCGACCCATGCTTTGAGAAGCCCTGACATAAGTCAATCTTCTATAATTTTGAGAAGAGTCATTAATATTCAAATGGTTCTGCGGACGATTGAACTCCTTGTTGTTTGTGTTGTAAACACGATATTGGAAGCAGAGAAATATCAAAGATGAAGCTCACGTCAAAATGTCGACTGCATTAGCCAGACAAGTGCGGATTTCAACCCGATGTGGCTTCCACTACTCAACTCATCTAAACCCGACAAGACAGAAACACCAGGGCCATGCGCTATAAGGGCTACCCCGCTTTAAACATAACTTCTGTTTAACCCAT
Organism: Architeuthis dux; assembly: GCA_006491835.1. Classification (NCBI taxonomy): domain Eukaryota; kingdom Metazoa; phylum Mollusca; class Cephalopoda; order Oegopsida; family Architeuthidae; genus Architeuthis; species Architeuthis dux. The sequence continues at coordinate 3,548,135 of VCCN01004515.1, read as the reverse complement.
CACACTCGGATTTTACACATGAAGAAGGCCGAAGAATGGATCGGCCGAAACGTCGTGTTTACAACACAGACAACAAGAAGGAGTTCAATCGTCCGAAGAGCCATTTGAATGTTAATAACCCTTCTCAAAACAATAGAAAATATCCATATTTAATATATTGTTTTAATCCGGCAACCTCGACATAAAGGAGTTCAATCGTTCGAAGAACCATTTGAATAAGTCAATCGTTGTAACAAGTGAACTTTGCTTATTTCAGGCTGTGACTGCAGTGATAGGTGCGTTACTTGCGCAGTCTTTACGAGCGTCTATTGGTTGGCATGGATTGTTTTTCTTGGCTTCAGGGATCTCTGTTTTTGGTAAGTAAATTGGACCATTTGATTTGATTCATTGAAAAGTACTGATTTTCACATCACACAACCTGGTACGTCAATAAATAAATACACAGTTTTAATTTAAATCAAAACAATAACAATATAACAAACCTTGAAACATCTGGGATTCGTCCTGGAGTTTCAGGTTTCTGACTATTTTTGACAAGACGGACGCAGATGTTATGTCATAGCCAATGAGGTTTCTCCCGAGGCGGATCATTGCTCTGTGTAGTCAAGTCGGCTCAGGATTCGTCCGGAGACCTCAAGACCAGCACTCTTATGTCCTTGCAACAATAATTGCGAGGACTAAAGAGAATGTTTGAGGTTTTCCGACCCAAACGTTCGCGTGTGTGGTATCCTCACATTAAACCGACCGTGTGTCACACCCTGTTCTCGTGGGGCTTCGGGTAAATGGGAACAATAACAATATACCGATTTGGGGTTAGGGTTCGGTATTAGACAAGGCTGACCATAAATAAGGCCTCGCTGCCACGCGAATAAAATATTTGACTGGAGACTGGTCAAAGTAATAACTTGCAGTCAAACAGTTAGCAAGTTTGTTACAGTTTGTCGATTTTAAAAAGAAAATTTTTTTCTGGGTTTTATAGTTTTTTTACCCTTCTGTTGGATGAATTCTTTCTTTCAGCAAATTTATAAATTCATTATAATATAACTTCCTCCGATTTTCACCCTTTTCAGCAAATTTGTGCCCGCCTCCAGTCGCATGGCTGGTAGGCCAGTTATATGGTCAGCCTTTGTATTAGTCCATCAGATTATTACAAAGAATATATTACCCATAACAGGCGGTGTTATATGAAAATTGACCTTTTCAATGGAATCAAATTTCGTGGACGTGTACCAGTAAATCCTTTCCCATTGACTTCGTTATACCTATTCGTACACGCTTATTTACATACAAATCTACAAATTCGTGCTTATTTGAAGTTTTTAGTCCCGTTGAGTCAAATATGTTGATTATGGATTCACCTGAGTACTAAATAGTTACGGCCAAATCGTATTGGATAACTTGGTCACAACACTTCCTCCATACTAAGCGCCTAGGCATAGCAACTAAAAGCTGTTCATCCATGGTCAACCTTGTTCGACGGGGGCCTCAGATGAGCACTAAAGATCACCTCCGTAGACCATACCGACGATTGTTAACTTTTCCGCGTTAGATTTCGTTGCACCGTGGGACCTCAGAATACTGGGATTATCGGTAGTTCCCCCACCCCCCGATTATATTTAATCCATTTTTCAGGTGGTGGTATTTATTAGTACTACCTCTGTCCCATAATTGTTACATTTAATAGTAATTTTTATATGCAATTGTACCAACTATTATGGGACAGAGGTAGTCATGTTTTGTAACGGTCATCATAATATCGATTCAATTATGTATTTATCACAAACAGGAAGAACCACACTATGATGATAGAAGCGATTGACGACTATTGTCCTAGAGAATAGAGGCGAATGCTCATCAGTTGTTGTAAGATATAATTAGAAACTGTCACCATAGGTTTCTTCAGTGTTTAAGCTGGTTTGGCTGGCTATATTTGTATGTATCTATCACGCGTACAATGAAGGAAGCTAGAGGGCTGGATTATTTAAACCTTTACTCCTTATGTCTACAAAACCGTTTTTTTTATCACACCAAACAAATGCTGTCAAAAGACGTTTTCTATTGAGTGACTAACCAGACCTGTGCCTTTTTCTTTTTGCAGCGTCGATAATCGTCTTTTTCTTCGAGGAACGACCAGTGCAGAAGGAATCTTCAAAATGATACCGAAAGAGATTTTCAAGAAACTGCAGACGATCATTCTATATTGGTTAATTCGGACTATTTTGTAGTCTTTATTTGTATTATTATCACAACGTTTCAGCCGCTGTTCACTCACTAGATGTTATTTGAATTTAGATTCCAACTATACACACACAAAGGAAAAGGGATTGTCCACTGCTTAGAACAACAAAATTCGTGTGGCGACACAAACATGTATCCCGCATAAAGACACCAGTCCAAGAAATACCGTATATACTCGTGTATAAGTGGACCTCGTGTTTATGGTCACGAAATCATGAATTTATGGAATGCTTTTTTGAAGCCAAGGGTTGCTCCTTGACCTTACCATTATGTTTGAATTTCAACCTTACAATACCTCATAGGTCGAACCCCAATGTTTGGTCTTCAAAACGAGACCTATACACGAGTATATACGGTAGCTACCCTGAGAGCATAATACCAGCAGATGCGCTGGTTTAGAAGACAATCAAGAACTGGCAACGGTTACAGTAACTACCTATACATCAGGTGTGGAGGAAGGGATCCAAGATTCGTACTACAGCAGGACATTATTCAAAAGTGGTCCCACTCTATAAAGAAACCTATACGGGAAGGAAACATGACCAAGAACTGTGTGTCAACATTCACTGCAGTTGTGGCAGGAGTACGCGTGCACAAAGAGTGGGGCTCTACCAATTAGAAACTAGGTATTAACAACATATAAGGAGCCACAGATTAAAAAATATAAATACTGGAAGGTCAAGTTTACTGCGTGGCTCAGGCGTGCAAGAGATCGGGGGGGGGGGGCGTTCCGAATCGAACATGACGTGTATGGGAAGGGAATCTTCGACATTTCAATAATGGAATTAGTCCGAATCAACCCATATAAACACATTTTGAAAGAATAAAAAAACTGCACACAAGTGTGAATGAGGAGAAACTTTGTAATTTTTTAAAAAAACAAATATATAAATGAAAGATTAAAATGGTCTTGTGTGTTAATTTGAATAATATCCAAACATAATCTCTATATTCGCCAAATTTGAATTTGAAGATTAAGTATTGTTTTTTTTTTCAGGCACGGATTTGGGGTGAGGCGTCCGGACAAAGCTCAATTAGAAAAAAGAATTTCAGTTATCTAAATAAATCAATCTTATAGATAAAAAACGGAAATAATCCCAAGTAGTCATAAATCAACCTTAAAAGAAAAACAAGCATTTATTCATTGTCTAATTAGACAGACGGGGTAGTAATAAAAAAAGAATTGGGACACCCCCGCTCAAAATCCTGAATCCAAACTTGATTTTTACTTACTGCAAATGAAGACGTCATAAAGTCTGGTCTGTAAATTGCTAACATGTTCTTCATGCTGTATGACATACGGCCCCGCACTACCCGATTTACGCCCAACAATTGGGAGAGGTAATGCTTCTGCTGTATTCTGATCTAGGAGCATTATCTATACCCCCCTCCATCACACAGCAGCTAATTGAGAACACTCCAAGCTAAGTGCACGGGGAAATTTTGTCCTAATGAAGAGTTTTCCACACTCTTCGCTTATACCGAGAATCGAACCTGGGACCTTCTGCATGTGAGGCAGACGTGCTAACCATTACACTATCCGAGCGGGAAAAGTGGTGCTGATCTTTACTTGACCCGGAAAAATTAGTTCGCTACAGCGACACTGGTTAGAACATTTAATTTTAGTGTGGAAAAAAATTATAGAATTTGTATCTACAAGCACACATCATAATCATATGTACACAATATCTATGGCCTTAAAACTTTGTGGTGGTGTAATAGACATCATAACTCTTCTTAAAATCATTTACGTCTCTTGATAGCACTATATATTCTTGTAATCTATTCCAAAGTCCCACCACTCTATTGCTAAAAAAGAATTTTCTGATATTCAATCTACTTCTATTTGCTTCTACCGTATATGTGTGGCCTCTCAGTCCCCTGTACCCGCTTCTAGTTAAAAATACATCAGGGTTTACTACTTCTAAACCACGCATAATCTTGAACATTTCTATTAAGTCTCCCCAATCTCTCCTATTTTCTAACGATGTTAATTAGTAAGGCATCTTTCAAACTCCGGAAGAGAGAGTGACGAATAGTGTGCATGCAAAGTTTACGAAGATGTGAGCAACAATCCAATATTGATATTATAAATAACGGATTTATCAATTTACAAGTTACAGGTAGAAGGATATATATACGAGAATTAGACAACAGTAACAAGAAAATGGTAAGCGAGAGGGCTATGAATTTAGGCATCTCTGCGGACTTTTGACCTACTTTCCGGAAAATTGACACCCTGATAAAATAAACGTCAAAATCATATAAAACTTCATTTTATCGTCGAAAAATGTTAGTGTCAATAGTAAGTTGAAAGATTGGCGAAATATTATGAGATAAAAATTATTTGTGTACACCTTAGACGCTTAGATATTCTTGAATAAAAATAGCGTGAATCTCGCGCAGATTGTAAACAAAACGCAGTGGTCAGTTCGTTGTAAATTTCTTCACTTTCTGACGCACAAGAAGCACCTATATTTAAAAAAATTACAACAATCCATATTGATATTATAAATAATAACTACTGATCGGATCTTAATAAAAATTTTCAATACTTATCGAATAAAGGATGAAATTTATTTTAAATAAGTTTCTATTTCAAATTTCGGGAAAAAATATTTTTTCTTTGTGATTAAAAGGTATTTAATGTTTTTACGAAGAAAATCGTAATTATTTTGTTAATTTTTGTTCAATAATGATGAAACTAAGTTTTTATAATTTAAACAAATTCATAGGAAGAATATTTGATTTTTAGTATTTTTTTTAAATTACAGAGTTTGGAAATTTTAAAATTTTCAAAAAGGTCAACAAAATGGCGGCTAATTTAAAAATTCTTATTTTAAAATTTAATTTGACTTTTAAGAGCACAATTCTACGTTGAAATTTATTTTATTTTTTCCGGACAAATATTTGTACGTTATTCTTTCTAGCAAAAACAAGAAAAAAAACTTACGACAACATTTTTAAAATTTTAATTTACGTTTTAAAATAGGGTGTCAAAGTCCGCAGAGGTGCCTAGAACATTGTTTTTTGATTATATCTATCAGAGCTGACCAGCCATGGTCGATTTGGAACTTTACCGACTATTTGAGATTGTTTACGTTAGAGTGCAGTAAGGCTGGGTTTGCACGTATCACAAGAGAAGTTACCATTCAGGCTTCAATTTACTTTATATTGAAAGTGTTGCGTTCTTACTATCCGGCTGAAATACAACAATCTCTTACAATTCAGTGTTGTTATTGGAGATGGCAAATGCAAATGGTTGTGTGTGATTACGTAGAGAAAAATCAGCCTACAGAACACACACTAGCACAAAAGAAATTGAAATGAAAAAAACAAAAACAAATAAAAACAGTCATAATGGAGACCTCCCGCATTTTGCTTAAGGCTCCCACAATAGTCTGTCGCCCACTCTCCCCCACGATATTTGTTGAAACCAGTTTTGTCCCGCATTTTCGTTAGAGAAACAAATCAGGAGAGCTTGTTATCCCCTCAACTCTATTTCAATGTTGTGAACTATTTGAAATGTTCAAATGGTTCTTCGGACAATTGAACTCCTCCTTCTTGTTATTTGTGTTGTAAACACGACGTTTCGGCCGATCCATTCTTCGGCCTTCTTAAGCTGTAAAATCCGAGTGTGATGGGTTAAACAAAAGTTATGTTTAAAGGGGGGGGGGGTAATCCTTATAGCACATGGCCCGGGTGTTTCTGTGTCTTTGTCTTGTCGGATTTAGGTTTGTTGAGAAGTGGAAGCCACATCGTGTTGAAATCCGCACTTGTCTCACACTCGGATTTTATACCTGAAGAAGGCCGAAGAATGTTTTAATTAGTATTACATTTTTTTATGAACAATTTAAAATATTATAAATATTGAAATTTTCAAATGGTTCTTGTTATTTGTGTTGGCCTTCTTCAGGTGTAAAATCCGAGTGTGATGGGTTATGTTTAAAGAGGGGGGGGTAGCCCTCAGATACGTGGATGATACTCTCCCACTGTGGCCCCACCACATTGACATACCAGTCCTCCTCGGCCACGTGAATTCGATTAGACCCTCCATACAGTTCACGATGAGGCTACCTCCCTTTAAACATAACTTCTGTTTAACCCATCACACTCGGATTGTACACCTGAAGAATGTCGAAGAATGGATCGGCCGAAACGTTGTGTTTACAACACAAATAACAAGAAGGAGTTCAATCGTCCGAAGAACCATTTGAATATTAATAACCCTTCTCAAAACTATAGAAAATATTTGAAATGTTCCCAATTTTAAAAACATTTCCGGCAACCTTTATATTCAAATATTTCACGCATTTTACTTTACTCACCTTGGCAGGTCTGATAAACAGCATTCCAGTACCCTTTTTTTGGGGGGGTGGTATCGTTCCCTCACTAACTACTAAAATTCTCTTTTTGAACAATTCACTGATAAGAAAAATTGGCCAGTATATGTCAAATACTCATCCCATATGGCATCAAAACGTCTCTGAAATTGGTGAAATTTAAAATATTTTCGCTTAACCCTTATAGCTCTGATATATCGGACTTAACATAGTCAAAAACACTACACGGGCGATACATCGGCCTAAAAAGGCCAGCCGGACCAGCTTAAAAACTGAAGAAACCTTTGGTGATAGTTTTGGTTGACGGCAATTTTTTTTTGCTATATGGTCAAAAAGGCCATGGCGATAACAGGTTTAACCGCCCCCCTCAACTGAGGGCAGGCAGCTCTGCGTTCTCTATTTTTTTAGCACTCCACCACTTCTCATAATCAGAACAAAAAATAAGTAAATCAATCTTTATTATTATTATATAAAGTAATTGTAACACATTATTTAATTAAATTTGACTAGTTTAAAGTTGTAAAAATAACTGAAATTGGGATGAACGTAAAAACTAGTCAAATTTAATTAAATAATTTGTTACAATTACTTCATCCAATAATAATAACAATAATAAATATTGATTTATTAAGACTACTAATTCGCATACGTGAAAACAACAAAAATATGGCGCCGATTTGGGTGTAAGGAGTGAGTTTGAAAGTGTGAGTTTCTACTAATCCATGAAGTCTTCGTAGCCGATTGGTAAAAGCGGCTAGGCGTAAACTAGACTCCCTCTGGCAATGAGGGTGTGAGTTCGAAGACTTATTCTTTATTATCCGATAGCGCTGTTATTCGTTGCCGTAGAAACAACGGTCTGATTTGTAAGTTTATGGTATATAAAAACAACTGAAATTAAGATGAAGGTAAAAACTAATCGAATCTGATTAAATAAAAAATAACAAGAAGGAGTTCAATCGTCCGAAGAACCATTTAAATAAAAATTAAGTAATGTGAAACTTGCAATCACAACTCCAGTGAATGCCCTGTTCTTTTAATCACGGACCCTCCCGTATTTACTAGTTTACCAATGAAGCACATCTGACTAACGTTTCTAGTATCGCGCGGACAGAAAGAGTCTGCGTGGAAGAAAGAAAAGGGCACAAGTATATCAGCGTTCTCTGTCACAGTTGGAAGCAGAGGAAAATCAAAGAGGCAGCTCATATCAACATCTCGACTGAATGCATTACTCACAACAAGTGCGGAGTTCAACCCGATGTGACTTCCGCTGCTCAACAGACCCAAATTCGCCATTAATCTATACCAGGGTCCTTGGGCTATTAGCAATATCGGGCCCCCCATCTTGACCCCCCCCCCGTTTCATGTATAATTTTATTTTTAAGTAACTAATGCGATCTGTCAATCGTGTGAATAAAGTGGATTGTTATGTGCTAATGTGTAATATATTCATTCCATTTTTAAAGAGATATTTGTTAGGACATTTTTATTAAGTTTTAAGATATTATTAACAATATCTTAACAATTAGGTATGTCCACGGGCTTGTTGCGCTCATCGAAAAAACGTATTGCAAAATGTCGATATATCACCTGGACGTTTAGATTTGGCTTTAACTGCAAGAAAATAGCATAAAGTTATTCGTAAGAAAAATTTAAAAAATACTATTGCGTAGCTTTAAAAAAGTTTTCTTCTTTTTGTTTACATTTCTTTCAACAACAAGCGACGGTCCACCATGTTACATCAAGTTTCAGTTTTCTAATCACATCTCCGAGTTTAAAGGCTCGAAAAAAATAAAAATCGGAAACCATTCGTGAGCCTTATGATTAATAGACTGGATTTCATTTGCTCATTTTTCGTTTATAACAGAGAAAACAGTTTCTTTACTGGGAATGAGAGTCGGAATAAAGGCGAAATCAGGTCAAAATTCTATGATTTGAAGGTTATATTCTTGTTTTTCTAAGGCTCCACCCACTTTCTTAGCGGCATCTTTGGAAGTTACGAAAGGTTATGAAAGGTTTGTGTCAACAGTAGTCTACTTACTTGTGTGTCACATTTTATTATCGGGGCTTCCGTACACGGTTATTCTTATCGTTTTTATTTTAATTTAAAAAATCAAAACTCTTTAAAAAAATATATAGGGTCGTCAATTCAACTAAAACTTCACATTAATCGATTAATGTGCACTGTGTGTGAAAATTGCAACTTTTTAACGAGTATATGGGGAAAATCAGTATGAAGAAAAAAACAAAAGAAATGAAAAATGCTCTCTCAATCAAGAAATATTACTGGATCCTCCCCAAAATTTAATCAAATCTTCATCATCATGTGCCTTATCCTTCTCTGAAATTTCATTGAGAGAATTTCCGATCATATCATGGGGACAAGGAGGAGACAATACAGAGATGTATGGAAGAATCCACAAGAATATCTCACAATCACGAACAAAATCTCGGATCCGCCCCAAAATTTGATCACATCTTCTTACGATGTGCCTCACCTTTTCACAAAATCCCATTGACATTCATTGAGAACTTTTGGAGATATTGTAGGGACAGACAGGAGCGAATACAGAAATTTTAAACCAGAAAACATAATGCCTTATTTCACGTCATATTAAAACTAATTAAGAAATAATAAATTATTTAGAATACTTTTTAAATATATTTATTTTCCACGGAAAACAACAGTTTATATACAGAAAAGCTGATTTCTATTTAGAGAAAATACCAATCTTTTGCAGAAAGCAAGTAATGACTAATGAACTTTTTATTTAAATATTTTTCTTCGGTTTCTTTCTACAAAATTGTTAACAATACTCTTGAAATCAGTTTGTCTGAGTACTTCGGACTCTATGTACATTAAAGCTAAATTATTCATCTTTAAGTGTCCACCTTAAATAGCTCTTTACACGTTAGAGGGCTGAAAAGGAACGTTCGCTTGAACAGTTTGTAATGAAAAGGGACAAATAAATTCGTAGGCATATGTACATATTTGGAAAAACATCTTGCAAATTGTTGGATACAAGGATCCTATACATCTGAAGTGTAATGGAAGACTTAGCGTGATTATCTACTTTTCTTTCCATTTCATGGATTATGTATTCTCAAAAATGAATGCCACAAAAATCTTTTTCATAAATAGTGACTAGCTGGTTGATGGCATTCTTAAGATCTTCAGAGCTCATGATTCCATTTTGCTTAAAATTCCAAACATTAATGGACACGACATCATATGCCTCAAGCCTCTTTTGAAGATCACTTGAAAGATGATCCAAAATAGGTAAACATACTCTTATTTTGAATCTATACCTCCCAGAAGACATTGTATCTTTAGCAGGCCCATCATTTCGTTGCAGTTTGATACTTTTTCTTTCTTTATTTGAAACTCTTCTCGGTAACTGGAATGACCCTGTAACCGACACCTAGACCATATATGTATTTTTTGCACTCACACAATCAGGTCATTTGAGTGAAATCACTTGACCCACATATTTTCCTTTAAAACATTCAGGTATTATTCCGAGAACCAAAGTTAATCTTTCCAAGTACAACTCTTAGATAATCAAGTTACTGGACATGGAAATATATAGCACTTGACTCAGAATACGATACCCATTGCAGACAAAAGTCTAACAAAGTCGTATACCTTGTCTATATCCATTTCACCTTGGAACTTTGACGAGATCCATTCCAACACCCTCCACTCACCTGTATGATGCAAAGAGTGCACAGTGCAAACATGCAATGAAATAAAGACGTAGTAGAAGGTGAGAGGCGCGTCTCTGTGGAACAGCCATAGAATGGTTTAAGCAACAAATCCAGACTGAACAGAGAATGAAATAAGTTCGTCTTCTTATAGGAAGAGGTGAGTGGAGGATGTGAGGCTGGTCGAAATGTCGTCTGTTGGAATGGATCTCGTCAAAGTTCCAAGGTGAAATGGATATAGACAAGGTATACGACTTTGTTAGCCGTTCATTGAGACATTTAGGCTTATTTTAAGATGTATGTACCACAGTTGGCAGCTGATAACAAAAAAAAGGAACGAACGAACTAAGACTGGAGGAAAATGAATAAATAAAAATACCTTCTTTACTTATGTTTTCAACAATTCTCTTAAATAAATTTGAATTACTAAAAACACATTTCAAAAAAACAAAAAAACGGAGCGCAATTTAAAAAAAATATCTATACAGATATTCATTTAAAATGTATGGAGGACCGGAACGCAGTACTTGTTAGCCCTTGTTTTTTGTTTTTTTCATTATTAATCGAAATATACACAAAAGCAATCTTTTACGATTAACTTTATGCTATTTACTGGCAGTTGAAACAAAATTAAAACCGCAAAGAAGATATTTATATTATTACAATACGTTTCAAAGTTTTCGTAGAAAGTGCGTAGAGGTATCTATTTTACAGTAAGCTCATAAATCTATTCAAAACATTAAAAAAACGTGTCATTTAATTATTTTATATTTTAAACGTAAAATGAAAACAAAACGAAGTAAAATGTGTGAAGTAGCTACAACAATCGCTTTCGAGTGTGCTATATTCTTGCTAAGTTATGTTTTACTTAATTATAATCCATCTAAATAACCAACTGATTTTCAAACATCCTTAACCCTTTATAGGACACCCCTAACAATATTCTAGATATCAAAACAACTTTTCAGATATTTTCAGTTGCCAGTTTTCTGAAATTGTTTTGTTTATGGGGGAAAAACCCCCTCTGATGAAGTGATCATATATGGTGCCTCGCCCAAAATGTGACCAAAAATGGAAAATATAAAAGAATTAAAAATTAAAGTAGAAAGTTAAATAAAACATAGAATTAAAGAATAACATTCAATATAATGAATAGATACAAAAAATTGATATCGACAAAAAAAAAGAAGAATTTTTCCGGGCCCCTAGGTTTAAGCCTACTCAGCCTTATAGTATAATCTGGCTCTGGTTATAAGGATTACACCCTTCACACTCGGATTGTACACCTGAAGAAGGTCGAAGAATGGGTTCGACCGAAACGTCGTGTTTACAACACAAACAACAAGAAGTCCAATCGTCCAAAGAGCCATTTGAATGTTAATGACCTTTCTCAAAACTATAGAAAATATCCATATTTAATATGTTTGACCTGGGGTGGGGGGGCTTTCTTTTTCATGTATTGTTTTAATCCGGTAACCTTGCTATGACCTAAAAAAGAGGGGTAAGGGGGTATAGGAGAAACCGGGTGGGAAAATTACGCCCAGAGTTAAAATATGTAATTGTAACAATGAAAAATTAAAAACAATGAAAGTATTAAAAACATTATTTTTTAAAAATGGTAGCCAGTCTGTGGCGGGCACACGCAAAATGGTCTCCGGGCGCCAGGGTTGGGGACTTCTGCCCTAGACTCTTACCCGACAACCGACATCTCCCCCCACCCCTATAAAAGAGGTGTAATATCGGTCATATTTTAACCCATAAGAACCCACAGTGACACCGGTGTCACATACAATTTAAGTCTATTATATAATATTATATTTTATCCTTGATTTTAACTCATGAAGTGTACTAAGTGACTGCTAATGAACATCCTGGTGCAGTCACGTGACTGTGTGTCAATTTTCCTACCCAGAATCCCACATAATGTTCCTTCAAGTAGAAATGGGTCTGTGTTCTTATGGGTTTTAAATGAGGGATCTACAGAACTGGACGTTGTACACCCACCCAAAAGGTGTTTTCACTTAATGTTTATAACCTAATCTATAAATGTATGGGTTTGGGGGGACTACATACATTGTCACAAATTGAGTTTATGCTAAGGTGACCGATAAATGTTCCTCGTATGGTATTGCATTAACAATGTATCATTACGCATGTGTTCATTTTTAATCTGGTAACTGCAACCAAAAC
>VCCN01004515.1:3511995-3522230 GCA_006491835.1 Architeuthis dux | reverse complement strand
TCTATGGATTGTGGAATTAATTCCGAATGTAGGTATGCACATGTATATATATCGTTAGAAAGGGAATCTTATCAGCTTTCCAGCAGTGTCTCTTGTTAATTTGTATTTCTTTGGCATGGTGAGTTACAGCCGAAAAAGTGAAGCTAGGTATTCAGCATTTTACGAGAAAAGTCCGAGTACAGTAAAAAATCTATGGATTGTGGAATTAATTCTTGATGGAGATATACACACATCGTTAGAAGGGTAGTTTTATCAGCTTCCCAACGGGCTATGTTATACATTTGGATCTTTTGATCCAGAAATGCAACAGCCGAAAATGTGAAGCTAGGTATGTATAATTTTTCAAGGAAATTTCAATTACACAGCAAGATTTCTATGGATTGTGGAATTAGTTCTGATGATGCAGGTATACACATATATATTGTTAGAAAGAGAATTTCATCGGCTTTCGGGCCACGTATCTTGTCAATTTGTATATTTTTGGTTTAAAAAGTCACAGCCCTAAACGTGAAGCTAGGTGTTGAGCATTTTACGAGAAAGCTTCAAGTACAGAGTTCTAAATCTATGGATTAAGGCATTAATTCCCGATGGAGGTATATACATATATATACCGTTAGAAAGGAAATTTTGTCGGCTTTCTAACGGTGTATGTTTCCAATTTGTATCTCTTGTGACAGATCTAAACGTGACGCTAGGTGTTGAGCATTCTTTAAGTACGCTGTCCAAAGTTTATGGAATTAATTCTTGAGGAGGTGTATATATATATATATATCGTTAGAAAGGGAATTCCATCAGCTTTTTAACGGAGCATCAGACAGGGTAGGCTGGTGAAGTTCGATACACAACGCCAAAGACTTTGAAGAAGACCGTCAGAGCCAACTAAGAACTAAAGGAGAAAGGTAGCAGTGCTTGTTCCACCAACAGCCTTTATATGTCCCATCTGTGCAAGAACGTGTGGCTCGAGAATTGGACTTTCCAGCTACCTTGCACACCCACTGAACTTAAGACAGCACAGGAACGCCAATGTCGGACGGGCTACCATCATTCAGTATCGCTCATGAATAAGTACACCCCTTATTCTAGACATAATAAGGAGTAAATGTTTAAATCTTCAGCCCTCTAGCTCCATTGGTGCAGCCTTTACATAGTATCGCCTATAAATAAGTACACCCCTACCACCTTTTAATAGAAAGTTAATTGTCTTCTAAACCAAACATAGAATTTTATTATTTTTTAGTAGAACATCAAAAGAGATTATCAGGTATTATTTATGACCAATTTCTACGGCATTGTGACTGTTGCCAAAAATATTCTTTCGTGGTGTTGTACTCACCTTCGGACGGCAACATATTCACATTTTTGGCAACAGTTTCAATGCCGTAGAGTTTGGTCATACATAATACCTGATAATATCCGTTTTGATTGTGTAATGTTCCACTAGAAATAATAAAATCCTGCTATATTTAGTTTAGAAGAAAATTAACTTTCTATATGTGGGATGTAATTATTTATGGGCGATACTGTATGTAGTAGCCCTTTTGAGAGAAATACTGCACAGTTTCTTTATGAAGCTTCAGACGCAGCGAGATGACACGCCATACTTTACAACAAACCAAAGAGGTTAGATTCTTTTTCTTGTTGACTAGAGAAACCTTTCGTTTTTTTACCAAACTTTAGAGATTCTGATACGACATACGGATCACAATTCCAATTCGTTTAGTTTTTATGAAATGACATTTTCTGTCCACTCAAATCAATATAATTAGCTCGCGGCAACAAGATCCCACGAACACTTAGTAGACGAAGAAAGAATTGTCAACATATCAAATGGATACACCGGTTCTCGTACGATCACCGAAGTTAAGCAACGTCGAGCCTGGTCAGTGTCTAGATGGTGATCAAGTTTATTGCAAGACCTTGTCTACTCTAAGAATTAAATTAGTGATCCTGTGGGTCAAAAGTGATTCAGAAGGTTCTCAATTGGAAATGAGTCACCCGAACATAAGTTATGAGTATTCCAATCGTGAAGTAAGCCTGTCCCAATGAGGAAAGTAGTGATCTTACGCTGGCTACGACTTCAGCCGTCCCAGCTTAGACTATGTGGGGCCTATTTCACATATCGAACGGGCCGAGTAAGATGAGACGAGCACCAGCAGTGGCGTCACTCACTTCACCCTGCGCTATTTATAGCTGGGGAGAGAGATGGATTCATAACGAGGGGGTGGGGAAGTCGTAATCTAATGTGCGACTGAAATAAATACTTCACTATCCCTCACTTCTTTCTAAGAAGATCGAATTCTAAGTTCTAAGAACATAACTTTACGTAAACTAGAAAAATTCTAATAATTTTTCTATGTTCATTTTGTTGTCACTCCTAGGTTTTTATATTTTTAGGATGCGCAAAAAACATGAATAAAATAAACACTTAAAAAAAAAAGGACAATAAACTATGAAAAGGAAAAAGACTTTCAAGAAAGATCTTTTAAATTCAGTTTTTTTTATGAACGTAGTTCTGCCGTGTGTATTGGATTGATGTATGCCTTCTGATGTACATATGTTACGGCTGATTAGGCTATTTTCAACATCCCGATTGCTAGAACGTCAACACCTTACAACACTTAAGAAAGTGTTGCGTAATCATGTTGTGTTATTAACATGCAGACATAGTGTTAGTAGATGCAGGAAGAAACTGCACAGGACAGCGTGCAATCGAAGGATGACACAAAACGTCTCTCGTTGGTCGTTATAGTGTATGTTTATTTTCGTACACGAACAGATGAAGAAATCTAGCAGTTGGTCACACATAACGTCACAAAAAGGAGTTATTTGTTTTTTGTACCCTCGATACAAAGTGAATTATGTATAAAATTATACACAGGGAGCATATAACGAAAATGATCAAATGCATAAGGAAATTTAGTCGCTGGTGAATTAAATCTTATAAAAACCCGAAGGTAAATGACACTGAAATAATTTGAGAATCACTCTTAGCTGGGTGTCCTGTATCCGCTACACGTTCTTCCAAGAGAATGGACATGTCGCCATTGTAGTGAATAGAAGAGTCTTGGGTACGCCTTCTGTTATCCTATCGTATATTAAGAGATTGTATTCTTTCCAAATAGATCTTTGCACTAGACTAGACAACTGACAGAGCCAACCCTAGGTACCGGCACCACGGACAGTCGCACAGGGCGCAAAATGTCTGGGACACTAGGATCTTCCAAATACAAATTGAAAAGATGGAAAAATGAATAAATCAAACAGAATAAAATACAGTCAAAGCAAGTAAAGTCAGATTTTTCAGGAATATCTGATAGTTAAATACTGTCTGATGTGAAACGAAGAGAAACAATTGGCAAAGGAAATTCTAATGAACGACAAAAAATAAGATAAGATAAGTCCATACTTTAAAGAGTGCCGAGAGAAGAAACAAAACACACGTCAGCGAAAAGCCAAGTCGGCAAAACTGATGTTCGTCAAATAGGGTGGCTCCGAATCGTCCGCAGGAGAAACGCCCGAGAACCACCACATTCAGTAAAGCTTATTAAATATCCTAAGGGCAATAATTAACAGATCTGCCATTGAAGGTCCTTTAACCATTGCCAGCCGGACCAGCTTAAAAACTGAAGAAACCGTTGGTGATAGTTTTGGTTGACGGTAGTGTTTTTGGCTATAATAGCAAAAAAGGACCTAGCGATTAAAGGGTCAAGGACACCATACAGTATATGCCGGTTTACAAGACGGAGTTTTCATTTAACACAAAACTACGCAAATATTACACTGCGTTCAATACGCTGCTATTATGACTTTGGAAGCTCGATATGGACAGTTGGGGGGGGGGGGCTTCGATGGAGTTGCAGTGAGCGGTAGTCCGCCAAATACGGTAGCCATTTGTTTTATTTTGTTCAATGAATGAAAAACAAAAAAGTCACTTTCTTTTGGCAAAGTTCCCACACCAAAAATAAATGCTTGTTTGATTATCAGTAAAAATCGTTAAACACTTTGAAGTTGTGGGAGTGTGACAAAATGAAGGATGTTTGACTAAGATTAAGTATCGTATCTATTCGTGTATATATAATGCACCGCTAATTATGGGCAATGAAATCCTGGGGGGAAAAAAACCCCCAAAACAATGTGTATAATGCGTAGTTGACTTTTCCTTAGTATCATGTCAGTGGTGGAGTTCGCAGCGGCACGTCATGCCACGATATATGGGAAAAGGAGTGTTTAATTAGATTTATTGTAATTGTTGAATAAAATCATATTTGCGTCATTACCAACTAAACCTGTTACATTGAAAGGCTATCATTACCCTTCCTGCTTCAAAATGGCCGCCAAGTCAAAGCAAGAGACGAAAAGATTCCCCAGAACAGCATTTTTTTTCAAGTGGTCTACTGATATCGGCAATTTCATGTGATTCAAGAAACGGGGTTTTTTTTCAAGCAAAAGCTTGAATACAAATGAACACTGGATAAGTTAGGGGTAGTGCTTTTAGCGTAAGGGTTAGAGTCAGGGTTGCTATTTTTAGGGATACGTCCTTCAGCCATTTTCAATCCAGAAAATGGTCAAATGTTAAAATCATCGTCTGCTTCTTTGAATTTAAATTCTCAGTAGCAGCGGACGACTCGGCCGATTCCGCTACCAGGAGCAGCTAAAGCGGCGACCATTTGGAAGCAGGAAACGTCTGGATTGCCCACTGAAAAGGTTCACGCATCCTAAATGAAACAAAAAGCAAATTACATTCGGTCATGCCGTCCCGAATACGGCCACGCACTTTGATGGGAAAAAAGTACGTATTATACAGTGGCGGCGCCAGCGTTTTGTACCAGCCCGAGCAAGGTTCGGCCAGAAAACTATGAGGACGGGCAACGTTTTTATAAAAGTTAATTAATTTGGTATTCTAATCACGAATATCGCCTAAATTTTAACTAAATTCAACTTTAGTAATAGTGAATGACAAATATCAGTACTTCTATTCTTTTAAATTTTGCGAGCCCGTGCAAGGCTGCTGGGAGCCCGGTAGTTTGACAACCAGCATTGCTACACCGTTTGTTGAGAATGCGCAGAGTTTGCCAGGATTGTGTTTGTGGAATATGTGACAACTAGTAATAACCTACAATTTAAGTTCCGAATTACTTTGGTGATAATTGTCCACCAACCCCAGACTTGAGGCAGCATATGTCTTTAATGGTTACCCGATTACAAGAAATTTGGAGAAAAAAAACCCAACCCAAAATGGCCAAAAAAAGAATTTGGTTTAATATTGGAATTTGCATATCTGTGGTAGCGTCTAGTTTGTTGCGATATTTAGTTTTTGTGCTATGATATTTTAAAAAGACCGATTCACACTTCACGTCACCTATTTTGAAAATGGTGAATACCAATATTTTTATTATAAAATCATTTTTTATCACAATTTATTAAAGACACCTTATCCCGCGGAAGCCACATTGAGAAACACTGGTCTAAGTACGCCAATTCACTGCTTACTATGTAATTGTAACAATATTCTACCAAACTCTGGAGAAACAGTTATTTCAGATTTAAACACATTTCTTAGAATCAACTTTTCTAAACATTTCTGAAGTCAATTTTAAGATTTCTGAAGGCAAAGTTAAAAGATGTAGATGTCGGGCTAATGTTTCTCTTCACACACGCGAGTCGTTGTCTAATTATTTCTTATATATAGAATCTGAATTCATGACATTCGTCCAGGACATCACAATTTCAGGATATCAAAATCTGGAATAAAATAAACACTTAAATGTTCGCTGATTATACAAAGTGAATTGTGTAGTGATATGACAATAATAATTAAAGAACACAGGGAAATTTACACTCGGCTGAATGAAATTTTATAAAGACTTCAGAGTAAATAACACTGACATAGTTAACGAAACACTGGCCTATAGCATTTCATGAAACCTAGCTGGTCTTTTTTCGCTTATTATGTACCCGAGAGCCAAATAGTGGTCCAGATAAGCACAAACTATTAAGGGCAAGTAAACACTTATGTCCCTTCAGTGAAGTCTTCGACAAGAGACTCGACAGTTATTTGTTGCCATCTTGAACGAATTCATGATAAGATCACACTATATTTAAAGAGGTTATCACCACTTGTGTGGAAAAGTATACAGAAGTTTTCAGGACAGTGAGATGGTAATAAGAGTCAATAACGCTTTACTCCAACTATTTATAGCAGTGATTCCCAAAGTGAGCGTTACCAACCCATTGGGAAAACTGGAAGACTTAAAGGGTGTACTGGGGGGGGGGCGTCAGAACACAATGGGTGGTAAGGGGGATCAAGGGGCGAAGGATACTAATCGATATCGCCTACATTACGTACTTTTAGATACTTGTACAATTATGTATTTAGTTATAAAATAAATGTTTAAGTTTTTTTAAAATTAATTTAATTTTCAATGTATCCTGTAGCGAATATTAGTGTTGCATTTGAAATGCCTTAGCAAGTTTGGAAAGAAAATAAAAATAAAGATAAAATAGATAAATAAAAAAAAGGAAAATGAATAGATAAAGCTTAGGGACGCATAAAGGCTTGGGTCGGCCCCGAAATCAATTTTGGAGTGGCGTTGATATGTATGCCGGAAAGGTACAGGCAGATCAGTACCCCCCCCCCCCAAGCGTAACATACGAGAGAATAAGGGGCGTGATCGAGAAGGCTTTAGTCTCAAGATCAGAATTGGTTGGCCTGTATTAAGGGACTGGGAAGGGGATCCCAGGAGCTCGAAATGCTATTGGTTACGATCTTTGTGTTGGCTTTTGGTACGGGAAGCAGTAATTATTCCACGTGGTGATTTTAAATCTTCCGCTTGAACGCGAGGTTTCGTTGGGAGTGGAGACAGCTTTCGTTCGTCCGTTTTTATTCTCCTTTGTTTTACCTAATGATTTGGGGGGGGGGGGGCTAAAATTAGCCGACAAAGGGTGAATAAGGAATTAAGTTTGCCGACAGAAGGGGCGTTGGAGTTGCACCCCTTCCCTCTGGATACAGCACCGAAGCGTTGAATAACATCAGGAAGATATGGAATATCGTAGGGAAGTAGTTTGGAGTTTAAATCTTTGTAAAATTCATGTATTATTTGTACTGTGTGTGTGTGTGGGAGGGGGGTGATACACAACTATGTTGCTGACAGATCTGAATCAGGATTTAGTAAGGCAATAAAAAGTGACAAACGGTGGATTTTAAATATCCTGGAAGTCTTTTCGATTAAATAACGTTACAGCCAAATTCCATATTGTTAAGTGGGAGAATCAAAACAAGATCAACGGTTCCAGGTAAAAACAATTGTAATTTTACTCACCAGAGAACGAACAGGGGTCAGAGATATAAAAACCATTAGAAAACTCAAATGGCACGGGGTAGGCCTTGTTGCAAGAATGACAGACTGGACAATGAAGCGCTGGACATCACGACAACGTGGATCTCCCATATGCAAAACTGTGACTGGAAATGACCTGCTGATTTAGACAAATTCAGAAGGTCTTGGCACCGTTGCGCTCAGGATCGAGAGATCTGGCGATTCTTGGGGAGGGACGTTAAAAAGGTTGATGATAGAGTGTTGGGAAACAAGATTTTAGTAAGTCGGTAGAACACTGGGTCTCCGTAAATGAATAAAGCAGGATGATTTTGAAATCGTTGGATAATCTCATTTCTGAGTATTCTGCCGAGACGAAGAAAGATCATCAAGAAGAAATGGCGTGGATCTGTTTAAAAGGTGGATTCCAACCTCACCAGGGAGTGAGCAACACACTATGATCTCATGACTATCCAAACGTGTTAGGAGACATTCAAGATCAGGTTATGATAATCAATGGACTACCGTTGACTAAGATGTAGTCTTTAGTCGCACCCTTTCAGCATGGTTTTCGTCCGCCTCTGCAGTAATTGTGAATCAAACAGTGATGATAGTCCCTCCCCCGCCCGCTTCACCGTTGGGCTTTTATTATAACCCTCTGGAGGTGTCAGAGGGAGGCTAACAGATTCTACACCTTGCCCATTACTTTTCAAATACGTAAAACAATACCCGGATAGTGCAACTTTAGAGGGCAGAGATGTAAAAAAAAGTTATTAGTTTATAGAGAGCACACAAGGTGGAAACAAGGCTTTCGGCATGTAACGGTGAGGCTAGTTTTGCAGGCATTCAAATTGTTATACATATTGTCTTCGCAGCAGAGTGATTGGGTAAACTGCTACTACTTTAGACATTTTCTGATTGGCCCAAATAAAAAAAACTTGTAAAAAAATTAAACACTTATACGAAAATGTTGCCGGATTATCACTTTAAATACAAAGAATAGACAGCGATGTTTATTACCGTTACGTTACAGGGGCGTTAGCCGCAGAGCAATAGTTGGCAAACGAGTTTTGCAAACTATAACTAACGAGTTCGAGTCTCACGGGATGCTTTACTACTTTTATGGTCATGAAAATTTACGATTTAGCAGTCGCTCACACCGGCGCCGGGCAAATATAGGCTCTCAACTAATAAATGTCATAATCATCATAGTGTTACAAGACTTCATCCAATAATTAGAATTAAAAATACATTAAATATCGGTGTACAGCTCTTAGCATTTGCCAATTCTGTGTAAAAACAAAAAGGTAGTACATGCACAAAAGATGAAAGAAAAATTATTAGTGCGACTTGTTACGGTTAAATCGCGATAGACACCTGTTCATTGTACGATCACCGAAGTTAAGCAACGTCGAGCCTGGCCAGTTCCTAGATGGGGGACCGTTTGGGAATATAAGGTGTTGTAAGCAGCTGAGGATAAGGTACAGAGCCTCCCGTAGCGGTCCCATTAATCCTAAGAAAGAGACCGCTCTCTTCACGCCCAATAGCGTAAGCCAAAGGTCCTCCCGCATTCATCCGAACGCTAACTGGCCTGGCTGCGAGCGACAAGAAATGAATAAGTGTGACTTGCAAACAGCTATCAAAAACCATTCTGCTACTCCAAAATAACTGAACCAAACCGAGTGCTATTCGACCCCTCGACTGGTAGATTGAATAAATCAACCCTATTAAATATTTCAAGTCCTCAAACTTCCAAAACGTTAAGTCAGTGTTTCACAACCTTTTTTCAGCCCAACGACATGACACCTAGCTACTGTCAACGCCCCGCCACCCTGGAGTTCAAAGATGAGTGTAAAAGATGATTTCTTCCTGCAAGTCAGTCTTGTTCAACCTTGCAAATTAATGGATTCATAACCCAGACAAGAATGTTCATATCAATCAGATCTTCAAGGCGCTTCTCAAAATCAGTTTTCAGTGAGTTCAAATACAGTATTCTTGGTTTGAAAAAAGAAAGATAATTTTAAATGTTTATCTGTAGAAAAACAGTAAAACTACAGGGGATTAAGCACAATAATTCGCCACTTGTATAAGAAACTACCGGAGGACCAATAAAGTTCGACACTGCTTAACTTCGATAGACAATTCTGCGATTCAAAAATAACTGAACCAAACCGAGGAGTTCTATTTGAACAATGGGGGTGGGTGACAAAGGCAGTGGAATAAGAATAATCCGGCTATCATTACCTTTTGTTCCCAAATAGCCGTCGCTTAAGCTGATGCCGATTGTGAATTTAATGCCAGTTTTTCTTAATTTTTTATGTGGTCTGATATCGGGAAATTTCATGTGGTTCAAGAGTGTTTATTATTTAAGAAAAAGCTTGATAAACACAAATGAACAAAGATAAGTTAGGGGGGGGTAGTGTTTAGGTACACGTTCTTCAGCCATTTTCACTTCAGAAAGTGGAAAAATGTTGAAATAGTCTGCTTCTTTGATTGATTGGCCATCAGCAGAAGCTAAAGCGGCTGCCATTTGGAAACAGGAGTCGTCAGGATTGCCAATAAGCCAAACGGAAACCAAGCTAAATTGTCGCAAAGATAACGAGGAAGTCTTGTATTTTATGGACATGTTTTTATTAAGGATATCCTTGTAATGAGATTTGATATCAATACAGAAAAGAAACCAAAAGAACTTGTGAAGCCGTGCCTTGAGGAAAATGATCAAAAACTCCACCGGTGAAATTAACCAGTCCGTTTAGATTAGAGAAATACATACGTTATTATGCAGGACTTTAATTACAGTCTCAAGATCTTCAAATCTCTTTAGTAAATGATATTGTTGGGTATCACTCCCGCCATCAGGATTTCACCCGTTTTTAATAGCAAATTTATTATAAACCCGTATTTAGATATTTAATATTGGCA
>VCCN01004515.1:3389606-3401110 GCA_006491835.1 Architeuthis dux | reverse complement strand
CGGTCACGGGGTTAGGGATATCAGGCAATTGTTTTGTCTCCATTTGAAAAATCATTGGCAGCATCTACATTGGGGATTTTTATCCGTTGTTTCTGTAACAATTGTAGGTTTTTACGGGGCCGGGATGCTGCTGGCCCAACTCCCAAACCAAAGGGTTCCAACTGCCCTGCTATTTTACTCAGAGCTGGAGGGAGACGTGGATTCATGCCTTTCCTTGGGGCCCTAATGTGAAGCGCACGTAATCGGCCTCGGGCGAAACTCGAACTCTGTTTAACGATGTTGGTAACGCCACTCTGCACTACCGGTTTTTCTTTCTTCGCCTTTATTCATATTTTTTATTATTTTATCCATTTAAAAAAACGTTGTTTTCTTAGAGCTACGAAAATGACACCCGTCTCCTTTGATTGTCAGAACGCGTCTCCCAGTTGCATGTATGTATGGATTTTATTTATTCGTCCCTGACGAGGGTAAATTTGGCACAATGTCGAATTTAGTGGAGGGTCGCTCACGCGTACATGCGAGCAGTGCCATAAATCGGCCTAGTCCCCGCAGTGTCACGAAGGTGTCGGGGCGAGTCCGACTCTCCCATTTTTAGTGCAATGGGGAGGTGCTTACTGATCCCCAAAGACTGAGCAAGCTTCGCTTTAGGCCACAGGACGAACCCTAGGCCTCTGTGCATCGCGATAAGACAAAGCAATACCAGGCCTCAGGAAAAAAAAACATCATTGGCTTTGTATGTATGAGTGTGGCCAATTTAGATGTTTTTGATTACATCTGGATGTCAGAAATTGCTATTTAGATGATTTTTTTTTATAAAATAGGTAATATTTTTATTTAATTTATAATAATATTTTAATACAGTAAATGTTAACGATTAAAATCACATTTAATTTAGCAATAATATGTGATAATTTCCTAGATATACATCTGGAGAATCTAGATGTTTTCTGACTGAATTTTAGATGTAATTATGAAAACAAATGTGGCAACACTGGTATACATGTATGAATGTATCGATGCGTTTTAACACCAATTCAGTGTTTTAATATTAGCAAACCCATAGAGACAAATAAAGAACTCACGATCCCTTTTTAAAATAACCTAGAAAATAACAGTATTTAAAAGAAAAACGGTGAAAAACAGACGTACACGTGAGACCCAACAGAAACAGACGTACACGTGAGAACCAACAGAAACAGACGTACACGTGAGAACCAACAGAAACAGACGTACACGTGAGACCCAACATATAAATAAAACAGAAAAATTATTCAAAGGAAAAACCTTTTTTAAAAACTACAAAAACATGAATAAATTTACAACTGAAAACCCTTTACTTTTTAAGAATAACGCGTCGGCAATGTATTTTTTTTCCTTTTTTAATATATGTATATATACACACAGGAGAATGGGGCAGAGACGTAGGGCGGGTTGAAGAGGCAGAGACATAGGGCGGGTTGAAGGGGCAGAGACATAGGGCAGATTGAAAAACGTTTAAATTGAAAATCCTTGGCCGGATATTAAACAAGACAAACACAGCTGATGTCATTTCCGGTTTAACGTTCTTGTGGACAAAATCCAGAATTCGGTTATAATGTATTAACCCACTAACCGCAGATGACTGGAATTTCAGTCATTGCAGTTCCATGGCTCAACTGCAGATGACGGGAATTTGAGTCATTGCAGATCTATGGCTCAACTGCAGATGACTGGAATTTCAGTCATTGCAGTTCTATGGCTCAACTGCATATGACGGAAATTTCAGTCATTGCAGTTCTATGCTGATGACGGAAATATCAGTCGTTGCAGTTCTATGTCTCAACTGTGAATGACGGAAATTTCCATCTGTCACGCAATGGACCCTTCCACTTAAAGTTACGGACAAACTTTTCTGCTTGTTCCTCTGTTTCTCTGTCCATAACTTCAAGTGGAAGGGTCCATTGTTTGCTATTCAGCTTATTTGGGGCCACCCTGTATAATCCAAGTTACGTCTGCATTTAGAAGACGGCAATTGTGTTGCTCCTGCCACATAACATACATACAAAAGCAATAAATTACCCCCCTCCCCACGGGTTTATTTTGGGTCTGGTACGAATACATACGTAGACATACAATACGTCCTATTCCAGCATGGAAGCAGGCACACCCCTCGGAATGGAGCATTTCTTTTATCTATCTATCTATCTATATATCTATCTCGGTCCGTTCATATCTATCTATCGCAGTCTGTTCATATCTATCTATCATCACAGTCTGTTCACATCTGTCTATCTCAGTCTGTCCATATCTATCTATTTATCTATCCCCCAAGCACTACACAAAATACTTAATGAAAGAATAAAAACAATAGTGATCTCTTCCATACATACACTCCTGGTTTGTCTTAAATTCATGCGTATATATATATATATACATACATGCATACGAGAGCTGTCCACAAAGAAACCGAACTGATAAAACAGCGCACCAATAAAACGTTTTAGCATGCCCATTACTGTTATGTCGTGTAGCAGTGACTTTGACCGTTCGTACAAAACAAACTGCATCACTCAACGTTGGTTAGTATTTGAGCTATACGTGCTAGAATGAGCGTGGGTGTAGTCCGTTTTTGGCGTTTTTTTCTTTTCAAGTCAACGGACGACAATTACATTTAGATACTAAATTCTTTTACAGTTTCTTACCTCTTCGAAAACTCCGCCGACTTCAAGGCGACGATTTTCACGGATCACAGAATGCAGTTTCTCAATGTGATCGTCGTCCGTTGACTTGGAAGAAAAAGACGCCAAACGCACTACACACACGTTCATTCTAGCACGTGTAGGTCAAATGCTAACCTACGTGGTGTGATGCAATTTGTTTCATACGAAAGGTCAAAGTCATAGCTACACAACATAACAGTAGCGAGCACGCTAAAAAGTATCATTGGTGCGCTATTATAAAAGTTCGGTTTCTTTATGGACAGACCTCGTATATAACAAAACACACTGGATTATTTATCTTGACTTGTATATTTCTTTAAGGTATCTAACTTGGAGTACTTGCTGCAGTGAATGGCCTTTTAATATCAGACTCAATAATTACAGACATAGAATTAAATCTACTAACCCCGCCTATTTACTCCCAGTAGAACAACACATTCGCCTACCCAACCATAACTTTAGAAATGATGCAAAATGTACCATTACCGAAAAGATAGAAAAGACTACACCACATAAAGCTACAAAAACACTTCCCGTGTTTTGTTCATATTACGCAAAGTAAGTTCATTCTCCCCGGTAGCTTCATGAATATGGCCTAGTGTCAGAGATACCGTGGTTCAACGAATATCTAGTGTATTCTTTTTTTTAAAATATTCTTGCTTATACTGAATAAAATTAGAAAAATGCTGAGATTTACACGTCTTATCTATGACAAATAAATGACGAGTGGATAGAGATCAGGGCAAACTGAATTACCGTATGTACTCGTGTAGGTCACGAAATCAACAATTTATGGTCTGCTTTTTTGAAGCCACGGGTTTGCTCCTAGTCCTTCCCATTGTGTTTTAATTCCAACTTTAAAAAAGTATTGCTTAGTTATAGGTCAATCCCCAATGTTTGCCTAAAACTTTGGTCTTCAAAAATCGACCTATACACGAATATATACGGTATCACTCCGGGACTCAAGTTGGCAACCTCGTCTCATTCGGCACCGGGTGCACGTGCCTCACCAACCCCATTCTAATTACTGATCTGTAGATATTCATAACACAGATCTTTTTCTTTTTAAAAACGAAAGTAATTTTGAAAAAAGAACTTGTCTTGATGATTAATATTTGGTTATTAAAACTATTAAGTCAATAGTTTACCAACTTTTGTTCGGGCAATTCAATCTCTTCTTCCCATCTTTGTTTCGGCCAACTCATTCTACAGCCTTCTTCAGGCGTAAATTGTAATATCCGTAAGCAAAGAGAGTCTCTCCTATCGGTCTCTTTCTTCGGGGGTGCAAAGCAACAAAAAAAACGTTATTAAACGGAATATTGAAATGTTAACTGTTAACGTTTAAAAAATTTATCAAATAGAAAATTGAAACATTAACCGTTAACGTTTAAAAAAGTTATCAAAAAAATTGAAACGTTAACTGTTAACGTTAAAATCTTTTATCAAACACCAAATTGAAACGTTAACCGTTAACGTTTTAAAAAGTTATCAAACAAAAGATTTAAACGTTAACCGTTAACGTTTTTAAAAAGTTATCAAACAAAAATTGAAACGTTAACGTTTGAATTTTCTGTTTGGTAACTTTTTTTTTGTTGTTAATATTTTATAGACTAAATCGGCCGAAACGTTGTGTCAACAACAAAGATGGGAAGAAGAGTTTAAATTCTCCGAAAAATAAGTTGGTATGTTAATGACTCTTCTCAAAGCTATAGATAAACAACTCAATAGTTCAAATAGTTCTTCGGACGATTGAACACCTTCTTGTTGTTTGCTAATGACCCTTCTCAAAACTATAGAAAAAGTCAATAGTTATTATCAATTTCTGACTACTATTTACCTTCATCTTAATTTTTCTGTCGTGTTCTATGGCAGCTCTACTCAGGTCGACAATCTACGACAGTGAATACTGTTTACTTGATCGGAAATGAAGAATAGTCTTCCGGTGATACCCGAACTCACGTCCCACGAAGGGTGGCCAGGTTAACGCCCTGCCGCTCTTACCAACTGAGCCCGTAGATTAGCGGCCTGTGTAGAGTTGCGATAAAAGGCAACAGAAAAATCAAGAAGGTGAATAATAGTTAGAAATGAATAATAATGATTTGTAATACTTCATCTAATAAAAATAAATACGGTTAATAGTTATGTCACTTTATAATCAGAACATCTAAAGTGTTCGCACGTTCATGTAAAGTGAGCATCCAATGATAAAAATCACCGTTTTTCTTTCTTAAATATTTTGATGAGATATAATAGGCCGGGGGCCAGCAACCCCCCACCCCCCCGCCCCATGATTCTACATTTAGGGTACCAAAATGTTCCTTAGGATGTCCTCTTTCAGAAAAAAGATGTTCCAAGAAAAAAGTTGGGAATAACTACCTCATTTGCATGAAACAACATGGCCGCCAGCACACACCAAAAAGAACAGAATTCATTTATAGGTATTTCAGGATTCATAAATTAATCATTTTATGGTAACATAAAGTGTATTTTTGAATTCCTCATGTCTGAAAATCATGATTTAGCCTTTTAAAGTACTCAGATATGTCAACTGGGTAACGAGATATGAAATTCAAATTTTGGAGTCCAGTGTTGCCAATTTAGATGTTGGGTGTGGGGGGGGGGTCGAATTTGGGAGTCCAGTGTTGCCAATTTAGATGTTTGGGGTTTTTATTTTTATTTTTCGAATTTGGTAATCAAGTATTGCCAATTTAGATGTTTTCGAATTTCGAATTTGTCAGTGATTGCCAAATTCGAAAAATTGTGAAAACAGTTAAATTGGCAACACTACTGCAGAGACCTATGAGTAATTGAAAATAATTTTCTTTTGTCAAATAGAAAAATTTGGGAGTCCAGTGTTGCCAATTTAAATGTTTTCGGATTTGTTTTGTTGTTTTTTTTCGAATTTGGTAATCAAGTATTGCCAATTTAGATATTTTTTAAACTCATTTTCGAATTTGGCAATGATTCCCAAATTCGAAAAATTGTGGAAAAAAACAGTTAAATTGGCAACACAACTGCAGAGACCTATGAGTAATTGAAAATAACTTTTTTTGTTAAATAGAAAAATAGATTAAATAGCAGAACTTAGAACTGGAGAAGAAAATGATCCAGTATAAAATCATACCGTCAAAAACTGCAGATATTACAAGCGTCGGCAGAAGTGAAGGCGCTATGTTATAAAGAATTGTTCCGTTTATTTGCTCTAATACAGCGCTTAAATGGATTCTTGTAAATCAGAATTAAATAGACTCTATACTCATGGGCGTCCGCTAGGGAGGTGCAAATCAAGCATTGTCCCTCCCCCTGTATCAGGCCTTCTCAGGGTGAGGGTGATGGTGTTTGAAAGTTGGAACCGTATAGCCAATAAAGGATAATGGTGCTGTACTTATATGAAATGGACCCATATAAAAAGATGGTATTATTCTTTGCTTGTAACAGGGTTGCCGCGAAGATATATTCTGAATATATCCTTTTGCTGCCCCCACCCCCGCACTGGAAATATATTCTTTGGCCCCACCCTCCCGGAAAACTGGCAGCGGACGTCCATGTCTATACTCATTCATATTGAAAATATTGCACGCTATCTCTTGCCTCTGATACTTGCCACAATTCAATTTCTTTCAACTTTTTATCTCTTTCTATACGAACGGCAGCGAAAGTAGTGCTGTGAGAACGTGTGTGAACGGCGTTCCCTTACCTTTTCTTTAGGAGGGGGGACGGCGTTCCCTCACTATCTATATACTACTGAAATTCTCTATTTCAACAATTCACTGATAAGAAAAATTAGCCAGTATACGTCCAAATGCTCATGGCCTCTGGAATTGGTTAAATTGCAAAAGTTTTCTCGGAGTGCTTAAAGCTTAATGTCCCTCATCCCCTGAGAGAAGGCAGCCCAGCGTTCCCCCACTTCTTTCCTTTTAGAACTACACCACTGACTAACGGTGAAGTGGAACTCTCATAACAACCATCGTGGAAGTCAGAACGAGGCGGTATTTTCAACCCGTTGCTTCGTTGGGTTTTTCTTTTTTTGGGTTTTTTTTTAAAGATTGTGTCTCTTAAATTAAGATGTTGCAAAGAAACTTTTTTTTTAACAACGGGGTCACTCAGTGTTTGCTAGTATTCTGTCAATGTATAACAACATTGTCATGGGCGCGCCAGACATTGATGAAAAATAGACATTGTACAGCGTGTCCCATATCTTCAGTTATTTAAATATTTAAAAAAGATGTGCTGGCATCAGAAGTTTCTGTTCTGAAATGTCGCGCTCTCCAGGCTTTGTATTAAAACGTCCGAATATAAGTCAATCTTTTTCTTGACTCTGGTAGTCGCCATTATCGCCTGCATCTTCATCAGCGTTGCGTTCATTATCCGGGGCATCTCCTGGCGACAATGTAGAGAAGACATCTTGTTTTCTTTTTCTCCTAAACTCTCTCTCCCGCCGGTGTCTTCGCATCGAAAGTAAATGCGATTAAAATCACTGTCAACAGAAAAATAAGAAGAAGGTAAATAGTAGTCATAATAATTGATAATAATGATTTATATTACTTCATCTAATAAATGTAATTGCTGTATTAATACTGACACTACATAGCAGCGAAGATTGGTATAGACTGCATCAGACTTAGGTAGTCCAGTGGGGGAATAAGACTATTAGGTAAAAATAAAAGTCCAGTCTAGAGATACGGTTTTCTGCACTTCTTTCTATCAAGTCGAAGGCTCGAAATAAGCTCCAAGTTGAGAATGATTTAAGATGTCCACTCTCACTAATAGACCCACAAATCGAAGAACTAGTAGCCAAAAAACAAGAACAGAGATCACATTGATGTGTATATCAGTTATGATAACAGAATTCTTTTTTTTTTCTTGTAATAAATTGGAATTTCAAATGATGTGTTCTAATTATTTTCGCTTGCTTTCTTTGAGTAACAAATACACAGCAGCAGCTGTACAATTATAAAACTAAACTAATTCTTAGTATGAAGCTGTCTAATTATACGTAAAATAAAGTTATTATTTGAAAGTATTCTTTATTGCAAGTGGGGGGAATACTAGTAATCTTATTGACAAAAGTGGGGAATGACTTAAAAAGGTTGGGAACCACTGGTATAGAGAGTAAGTTTAAAGGTTTGATTAGAACTTCTGCTCGCTCGTTGGCTTCATTAGCTCAATTGGTAGAGCGGCAAAGTGTAAACCTAGCATCCCATGAGGGATGTAAGTGCGACTTAATTGCTATGAAAATCAGTTTTCAAAATCCTGACTTGTACCTGGGCTCGAACACCGAACACTGGTGCCGGTGGAAAATAGGCTATTATCTTAACCACATAACAGACTTAATAAACACACACACACACACACAAACAAACAAAAATGTATGAAATCCCTTATATAATACGTTTTCTTCATAAACAGAACTTTTGTATATATATATGCATATGCAAACATATTTTAAACTCATTTTTAACTTTTAAATATAATCTTATTGTAATGGAGCATTTGCTTAAGTGGTTTGAATCAAAATAGTGTCTCACCACAACAAAAGGGTTGCATAGGAAGGATATCATACTGGAGCAGGTTTTAAACTATATTCGAAAAATGTTGCGTGACCCTGGGACCACCCACAGATTGTTTTGTGGTCCCGTTACTCCACAAATACACCCAGTCATCAAGGGGGTCATTCTGCAATGTACTCGATACAAATTATACATAATGGAGGAACACTTTTGTGAATCCTTATTTAACTAAAGGTTTTAGGATCGTAGGCCCCATCTACATGGAAGTACTCACCCGGAGGGCGGGTATGTTCAACTAGTTTTTACAAAAGAAATTCAATCAACTTTACAAAAGCTGGATATTTTATGTTCGTGGGTTGAAAGAAGCAGAGATGGAGGGGGATGCACCGGCGCATAAAAAGTAAAATTACATACCTACAATTGACATTCCTCCCGTGAGAAAGAACATGCCATGCCATCCGATGGTATCCTTTAACATGATCGTTAGAATTGCACCAATGGTACCTGACACTGTCTGTAAAAACAACCATGAAGTATGCTTAAAGATAAGAACATTATAAATAAATAAACGTTAAAGGAAACTAGTAAAGTGCCCGTTCCAAAGGTGCATGTTTGGAAGGGGTCGGACTTTGTGGTTTGTGGAACAGCCTGTCATAATTGTCATGTAAAATAATTTGAATAAAATACTTGTGTGTATTAGTAATTAATAAAGGGCGAAAGTCAAGGGAGATAATTTATAGAAACTATAAATTGTTTTAGTTTAATAGCCGACATGAAGCTAGCGTTTTAGAGACGTGTTACAGCACTGACGCTAAGAGAGACAGAGCATCCTTGTGTTTTCGTTTAAATTGCCCTCGTGAAGCTAGCGTTATAGAGAAAGTTCTTTTTATTAGATTTCTCGAGAACCGCTGACCCAAACAAACTCGACACTGCAATGCCTTGTGTGCTAACTAATATATCTGGCGAATATCAACTTCGTTGTTGAGTAATCACGGTGCACACGCACACGGATTTCTTCAATTGGAGTAAGAAATATGGGTACAAAGCAACGAACACAGGCTTTTATGCATAGAGATGTTATGATATTTGCGTCGTGTTCAGCAATTCCATTTCTGTTGTTCTGTTTCTTAAAGTTTCGGATAATATTACCTAAGTTCAGTTCCTTGTGATTGTTCTGGGGATATAAATGGTTTTAGGTGTAATTTGAACATGTCAAAAATAAAACGTGACATCATGTAAGTTTGCAAGTCTCCACAATTCAAATGATAAACACAAAGATGATTAAGAACAGTGGAAATACAAAACAGGTCTGGTTAGTCACTCAATAGAAACCGTCACATGACCAACGTCTTTTGGCAGCATGGTAGAAAATTGGAAGAAGGGGTGATCAATGAATGTGTTACTTCTCTCGCATTTTGTTGGTTGCCAGAAAGATTTTGTTGATCACTAAAAAAAGTCTGAATTTTCAAAAAACAAACTAGTGATCAATCTAACATAAACTTACATTGCACATTGAAGCCCCACTAAAATCCTATTTGGGGCGGGGAGTAAAAAAACCCAAAGATTTTCAGCCTTCTAGCTCTATTGATGAGGCCTGTACGCGTGATACATACATATCCAGCCAGCCAGACCAACTTGAAAACTGAAAGAAACCTATGTTGGCAGTTTTGGTATCAGTTCTGGTTTCTAATAGAAAATGCCAAAGGCATGAACCCCCAGCACAGGAGTCGGTAACACACACCTGAGCAGGTTTGCCATTTTGGTCATTGTATGGCCAAATATGACAAATCTGGCCTTTTTGAAAAATATTTGGCCATTAACCTTTTGGTTTGGCCATATTCATTTTTCGTTACAGGTCTACTAAATCATATTTATTTTTTGTATATGCCTGGGATACGATAAGGAAAGGATTGTATGATGGACCCCATGGTCTAAAACGGTTTGAGGACCCTGTTTTATAACTTTGAAATATAAAGAATTGATTGGGGTAAGTCGACTTTGTTGTAGTAATATTTTTAATAAATTCTTATTCTTGGTGTATACTGCAGTATTGCATTGTTTTATATAACAATTTCGACATTTGGCCATTTTTTGGCGTATTTTTGGCCAGAAACGTCTCCAACTATCTGGCAACCCTGCACCTGAACACTCCCGGCCAGATTAGTGACCAATATTTAGCAACAATTTCATCTGGATAATTTTGGAACTTACCATCGCGGAGAAGACTGTCCCTGGAGCACCGACACATATATGGGCCACGGCTCTCGAGCTGGCGAACGGCAACAGGGCAAAATTTCCAGAAAAGCCCAAATTAATAAAACACATCCAGATGAAAAACAGAGGTTTGCTGACCAGTTCTGTTACATTTAATGTCAAAGCAAACACGGCAAAAACAGACGACAGGCACATCATAGACACCTGTAAAGAAAGCAAGAAAATCAATGAACAAACGAAAGGATCATGTAAACCAATG
This sequence comes from Architeuthis dux, assembly GCA_006491835.1. NCBI lineage: Eukaryota > Metazoa > Mollusca > Cephalopoda > Oegopsida > Architeuthidae > Architeuthis > Architeuthis dux. The sequence goes on along the minus strand of VCCN01004515.1, from coordinate 3,390,428 downwards.
GTCGCCAACCTTTTTATGCCTACCGCCCACCTTTGCGACTTTTGTGAGGGTAAAATTTCCATACCGCCGACTAATATTTTAAATCGCGTCAGCCATTTAATGGCCATTTTAAATGGCTAAAAGTGACTAGACTTTTCAAAAAAGAATGTCTAGAATTGCGTAGCTTTTGGAGATATCGTGTAGTCGCCAACCTTTTTATGCCTACCGCCCACTTTTGCGACTTTTGTAGATGTAAAATTTCCGTACCGCCCACTAATATTTTTAATCGCGTTAGCCATTTAATGGCTTTTTTAAATGGCTGAAAGTAGTTAGATTTGTCCAAAGAAAAATAATAAATAAATAAAAAATAAACAATGGCTAATATTACTTAGATTTAATTTCCAGGTAACTGGGCAACTGTATACGCTCCAGAACCTCATACAAAGGCTCCAAAAAGTAAATATACAATGTATTAAGACATTAATGAAAATAAAAGCCACTGTTGGCAATCTTTGTAATAGCGCACTGTTAACCATAACACAAATGTATTGACTTCCGGTGTTTTCTGTGTGGCGGAAGTAAGACAGACATAATACCTGACCGTGCGACCCAGTAAAAAGCTCAAATCGCCGACCAGTGGGCGGTACCGCCCAGGTTGGCGACCACTGATGCAAACAATTGACACCTTAGCGTCTAATTCAGAGCGCTTCGCATAATTTATCGCTTCGCGAACGCTGGGTTGACATCCACGAGCAAAATGTTATATTTCTTATTGATGTTACTTTTTTTACGAAGAAATTGGACGCCTTTGACGTCAAATCATCGGCTTCAAATGGGGGGGGG
>VCCN01004515.1:3371882-3383442 GCA_006491835.1 Architeuthis dux | reverse complement strand
GGGATGCAGTCGGCGTATTCTAGGCCCCAGCCGACAGGGCAGTAAAAATTAGAGGGACCATTGCTATTAATATATAACTTATTCTTAACTCACCTTTTGAATATATTCCTGAAAACGAAATCTGGGACACTCAGCCTCCGACTGAGACGTCGGAATTCGAGCACAAGTCTTTCAGCAGCTGAGGGACGCCGTCGCTGATTGGACGATTCATCGAAATGTACCCTCTGGGGCACACTGCGCATGTTTGACTCAAGCTGTTCTTTTTCTAACGTTCCTTTGAATTTGTATTTGTGCTTTTTGACTGTTTCATTTTCATTTTCATCGTCTGATTTCTCATCGATTTCGTCGATGATGAACACTGATTTCTTTTTCTGTGCGTTGTTACGTAATATTTTGTTGGATTCACTGATGACAGGGGACAACTTTGACGTTTCGTTTGGTGGGTCTTCGTTCGAATCGCCGACGAAGGATGGATTGTCATACTGCTGTTTTGTCGCGTCGGCCTCGTCCTCAGAAATATCTGTCAGTACAGTGTTCGCGGACCAATTCGAGGTGACCGTGTTGTATACTCCTTCTGTGTCCGTGTCCGAGTCTGAGTCTGTTGAGTTTCTCCGGGATGAGGCCTGGCTCTCCTTCCCGTGAAACTCGGTTATAGTCACCGTTGTGGCCGGAAGTTCCTCGTAGGAGCCTTCGGATGTTGCCGCGCTGATTTCTGACACCCTTCGGGACCAGTTCTCATTTGCGTTGATCACTTCTATTCGCTCGGAGCCTTTCTTTTTGTTTTCGCAATAGCCGCGTCGATCCGCCATTGAAACCTTCATGCTAACGGTAACGATTTGTTCCTAGCAATGAAAAGGAAAAGGATAAGAAGACAGGTCTGGTTAGTCACTCAATGGAAACCGTCACGTGAACAACGTCTTTTGGCAGCACGTCGTGTTTGGGTGTGATCAATTAAAATATTGGAAAAAGGGGTGTTCAATGAATAAGTTACCTCTCTCGCCTTTTGTTGTGCAGTGGTCACTAAAAGAAGTCCGAATTTTCAACAACAAAAAAAAACAAGCGTGAATGCTGCCGGACACAAACTAAGGGAACAATTTAGCATAAACTTACATTGTAAATTGAACCCCCAACTAAAAACCTATCTAGGGGGTGGGTTCAAAAAATAAAAAATCTTTTTTTTTCCCCACTGGACATAATAAGGAGTAAATGTTTAAATTTTCATCCCTCTAGCTCCATTGTTTTTACCGCCCAAATACATCAATCGATGAAGAGAAGAAGAAAAAAAAGATTCCCGTGCAATACGAAGTATTAATACATGAAAAGAATTCTTAAAAATTGTTTTTAAAAAGCTGACGTTTTTCGAAATAAGGGGAAAACTGTTAAAAAAGCATTCAAGCATTCAGTTTGATCCAAGGAGACTAAGAAAGGGGAGTACACCCTGGCAGAAAATTGAGAGTTAGGGACCCGAAATTGATGCAGAGATGCTGCATCACATAACCATCTGTCATCCCCTGCAGCCGTGCTGATATGCACACGTATTGAGCACCTCTTTGGAAGCCTTCAGCATGGTTAAGAGTGGGAAGTGGAACGTGGCGACAACACTTCCACCATACTAAGTGCCCAGGCATAGCAGCTCAGGTGTGGAAGACCTGAAGCTGCTAAGACCGTCTTCGACGACGAAAAGAGTCAACAACATTCAATAAAAATGAAAAAGAAATATTGGCAGCATTTGGTCAACAGGTATTTTTAGCCGTTTTTAAAGAAATATTGACAGGTGATTCTAAGAAAGCGTTACCTTTTTCTTCTTTTTCGGTCGTTTTAACAGTAGAACGCCAATCAGTTGAATACCGGCATAGATCGAGCTCAGAATCCAAAATATGGATGGCACACGGTCTAGAATATTTTCGTCATTGAAGAATCTGGAATAAATAAAATCGTACAAAATCAAACGTAAGGATCACAGAAACGAAATATACTTAGCCATACCAACATTCTTTCTTCCCCAAACATTTAACCTTTTGCATATAGTCACATATAATCAATACCATCGTCATCATCCGTTATAAGTCCACTGCTGGACAAAGGCCTTTCCCATCTCCTTCCATGACGACCTTGTGCTAACCTCTGCCATGTCTAACAGGCAAACCTTTCTATCTCGTCCCTCCATCTTGTGTCTGGTCCTTTCCTACTGCGTTTAATGTCTTTTGGGCACCAGTCGGTTAGTCTTTCCCTCCATCTATTGACATCTGTTCTTGCTAGGTGACCAGCCCATCTCCATTTTATCTGGTTAATTATTTGTATAATATCATGCAATCTAGTCCTCCCTCTGATCGATGTTGATCTTTTTCTATCTCTTAGAGTTATCCATAACATTGCTCTTTCCATGGCTCTCTGTGCTATTCTGAGTTGGTTTACAGCTCGTTTTGTTAATTTCCATATTTCGCACCCGTAGGTCATGGCTGGTATTATGCAACCATTGTCTATCTGTCTAGTCGAAACTATATGGAATGGTCTTTCAATATTAACGCTTGAATAAAAACAATAACTTGCTGAAAAAAAGCCGGGAACTAATTGTTTTAATTAGATTTATTTGAAAAAAAAAACGTATATTATGTTTGAACTTTTATTTGATTTTAAGTCATTATAAATCTGTCTATTTTTTTCTTCCTCGCGATAAACTTTGTCCACGACATACAGTATCGCCCATAAATAAGTACACCCCTACCAGTGTTTAATAGAAAGTAGTTTTCTACACCAAACATGGCAGGATTTTATTATTTATAGTGGAAAGCTTTGTAACAAGTAAACATTGTGTATGTGTGAATCCACAAATAGATCTTTTATGTTTACCAAAACATAATTGGGTAAACAATTTTAATGGGTAAACATTTTTGAGTACGGCTGCGTTGACGCTTGTTTTCTTTTGAAAATTCGGACTTTTTAGTGAAACAACAGAAGGTGATTCCTCTTTTTTTCTAATTCTTTAATTGATCCTCCCCAATACGGCGTTGGACATGTGACGGTTTCTATTGAGTGACTAACCAGACCTGTTTTTAAAAGAAATCGCCTTACCTTTCGTTATTTCCTTCTAATATTGGACTTATGTTATCCGGATTCAAAATGGCCGTAATAACTTGGTTAAATATGAAAGACCCAGCTGCGAATCCCGAAACTACAAAACCGCTGGTGATACCCCTCTTTGAATCGTTCCACTGCGAAAAGAAAAAGAAACAAGATATATGAATAACTATCATAATACACCCGTTAGAAACATCATAATACACCCGTTAGAAACATGACGGGATTATTACGCATCGATTAATTATACAAATATATATTTTATTACAAAACCAAAAAAATGCATATCTCGAACGAAATTTATTTTTCTATCAATGTTCTAAAACTGTTCTAATTTTCAATAATTCTTAAAGAATCATCATCAGCAGCAGCCGTTATAAGTCCACTGCTGGATAAAGGCCTTTCCCATCTCCTTCCAGGACGACCTATCTTGTGCTAACATCTGCCAAGTCTTACCGGCAAACCTTTCTATCTCGTCCTTCCATCTTGTGTCTGGTCTTTTCCTATTTTGTTTACTGTCTCATGGGCACCAATCGGTTAGTCTTTTCCTCCATCTATTGTCATCTCTTCTTGCTAGGTGGCCAGCCCATCTCCATTTCTGCTGCTTAATTAGTTGTACAATATCCTTTACTCTAGTCCTTAAATCAATATAATTGGGTAAACAATTTTAATACGAGAAAAACATCAGTTTTATTCATGAAAAAATCAGAGATGCCTATATTTAGTGGAATCCTTTTCCGTGCTATTATTGAGACATCAACATCGGAAGTAGTAGTAGTGATGTAGACGCGAACACACGGACACAACATAGCCTTGCTTTACACCCTTTCTCTGTTTGCTTTAGCGTAACAGAAACCAACAAACAGACAAAAAACAAAAATTCACAGCTTTTGTAAAATGCTTGAGACGCAATAACAGAACCAAGCAAGACAGAAAGAAAGGTAAATATTTATTTCACAATGAATATTAATGTTCGGGAAAATTAGGAGTATATAAATATTATACATTCACAAATGGATAAGCCAATTGTTAAAATTCTGAATAATGTAATTTCTTTTTTTTGTATTTTTCTCTATTATAGAAAATACACTAATTACTTCAAATTATATACGACAGGCCTCGCCGATATAGCACGGTTCGCTATAGCACGGTTCGCGATATAAAGCGAGTGGATGGTAGACCCCAAAAGTGTTACCTATATTCCACTCGTCCAGAAAACCTCGTATTAAAAAGAATTTCATCTAAAGACTTACTTAACACTTTCTATGCTACTTGTTTGTTTTTTTACAGTTAAATATAGAGGCGGCCTTTTGGTTAGGATCAAAGTGGCGTATCTGTGCTTCGAAACCGCCATGGCCTCGAAGTTCATAGAACCATGGCCCTTCGGGGGTCCTCGTGGCATGCTCGGGTATCTTCGGATACCTGGGAGAAGTTGCACAGGATATCTTGGCCAGCTGGTCGGGAGGCGACCACCATAAGTACGCTCTGGGTTCGTCCTGAGAAGCTTGACCTATCCCGGTCCTCGTGGCATTTGTCTCAGTGACAGGGACTTGGGATTCTGCCCTCTCAAGTCTCTAGTCACGGGGACATGAGTTCTCCACCACTCCGCCTCACATGGGATCCCCCCTCTTGAATTCGACACTAAATGACCCATCAAGGGTCGATGTGCCGTTAAACAAAACAATCAATCATGTTACATATAGTGACATCCTGGAAGTATAGGTAGTAAAGTTCTGCTAGAAAAACGATCTTTGTATTTATTAGTTTAGAATGTTATCTATGAAGAGCCGTCTTTCACTTATTATGAGCGATAATATCGACCATACCAGTTACCGCGTCTCGGTTATAACGCGGTCGGCTTTGTTGGACCCCAACACCCGAGTTATAACGGGGGGGGCCTGTAATATATGAATTACAGAACCAAGTCTCGCAAAAGACGTTGGAAAACATCGTCCAATAAAACAGTTTGTAACACCCTGATAGTAACCACAGGCGCTTGAGAAGAGCCAGGTGCCCTCTGGTAATGTGGCGAAGAGAAACGATTTAGGATAATTATTTTAGGGGATCACAAGTGAAGGGAATCTTTTTGTTTTCTTTTTTAGGGTTCAAAAGTGAGGGGAAACCTTTTTCTGTTTATGGGTCAAAAAGTGAGAGGGAATATTTTTTTCTTTTTTAGGGGTCAAAAAGTGAGGGGGAACCTTTTTCCTTTTTAGGGGTCAAAAAGTGAGGAGAAACGGTTTTTTCTTTTTAGGGGTCAAAAAGTGAAGAGAAACGTTTTTTTTCTTTTTTAAAGGTCAAACGTGAGGGGAAACCTTTTTATTTTTATGGGTCAAACGTGAGGGGAAACCTTTTTCTTTTTAGGGGTCAAATGTGAGGGGAAACTAAGTCCAACTAGTTACTTCTTATTTTATTGTTTAACTTATTGCATGTTAATAGGCAATACTGTAAAGTAACTGAGAGAACGCAGTTTTCGAGAAGAAAACAAGATAGCGATTAACTGAAAGGTTATTTTATGGCTACGACATCAGTCGTCCCTGGCTGGGCTTGCCATATCACAAGTTTCTCTGTTTCGGCTTGTGATATGTGAAATAGACTTAGAGGCGACACGCCCCCGAAGTTGCATCACTCACTTCACCATTCTCGCTTACGGCACCCGGTATTCCCAAGCGGTCACCCATCTAAGTACTGACCAGGCTGGATGTTGCTTAACTTCGGTGATCGCGAGAGAACCCGTGTATCCAACGTGACAGGAAGTACCTTTCGAATATCATGGGATTCATCGTAACGGTCATGATTATTATGATGCTTAAAACGATTTCTCAATAAGCTCGCATGTGCTATCTTAAATTATGCTCTGAATATGCGAGTTCAGATGCTTTTTCGAATACGAACGACTTTCGTAAGATTCTATACGGACTTATTTTTGCCCCCTCAAAAACCGATCTCTATAGAATCTTACGAAAGTCGTTCATATTCGAAAAGGCACTAAACTCGCTCGAAGATGGACATATTCACAGCATACTTTTTCTATTTGGGCATAATTTTAATAAAAAGCAGATTATAGGCCTTATTTCTCAAAGGTTGAAAACCTAACTATCATATTATCGAAGAAGCAAAATACATGAATTAACAGATTAAATAGAATGAAATAAAAATCAGCACCACTAAGGTCCCCTGGTCAAGATCAGTACCACTTAATATAACCAAGTAAAGATTAGTACCACCCAATGAGACTAAGTTAAGATCGGCACCAGCAGAGTAAGAATTAAAGATAAGGATGAGTGAAAAAAATGTTTTACAACAATTTATTAAACTTTTTTTTTTTAAACATCATGGGGCCTGCGCCATTTTAAACAAGGGGCCTGTGCAGGTCTTCCCGAGAGTGTACCCGAGATTCTTTAAAAATATTGTAATAGCCGAATCTAACCAAGTAAATATTAATACCGCCCAATTGAACCAAGTAGAGATTACTACCACCCAATCGGGCCAAGTAAAGGTTAGTACCACCAAGAGGAAAAGTGGTGCTGATCTTTACCTGACCCGATGAATAAAATAAAGATGTAAGAGAAACAGGATCTAACATAACAAGAGCTAAAGATTATGCAAATTTTTAATATGATCCACCGAAACTTTGATAAGACCAGCCACTCACCCTTCACCCCCCAAAATCACGTAATATCTGTAAACATATATACAGTGAGTTAAAAAAATATCCAATACATTTCAAAAGGTTTATTTTAACATCGGTATACAGCTTCAAAATCGAGAGAATTTGGTCCAAAGATTTAGAAATTTAAAAATCAACAAATATTGAAACAAGATTGAACATGGAAAAGTGAATAATAATACGTTTACATTTATTTTTATATTTTTGATAGCAAAAGTTTTAAGGAAGATGTAGAAGTAATATGAAATATACTATCAAATAGAATTCTTTTGTAATTATGTGTATACAAAATATGTCATTTTTTGTTTGTACCGGTTGCGGTTGAAACGTCTGGTTTGATAGGCCACAAGGCATTGAAGCTCATTCGCCGAATAGGCTCCATAGCTGTTCAACGCAACGACGAACCGCGCGAGACCACCTGACTCTTCCTGTTGTATAGTGCCTTCGTCCTCGGGAGGAAAATCGTGAACTTGGACAATCAAAAAGGATTACTCGAAAAACTTGCTTGTAAAAATATGAGACATATTTTTTATTTCAAATCGTACATTTTTGTCGGCCGTAGAATGAAGAGTGGGAGAGAGATAAGGGTGCCGAGAGACCGTTCCCAGCAGGGACACCGGTCTCGTGCGTTCCAGCCTGGCTTAGGCGATCTGCTTCTCTGACGGAGTCCTCTGAGTTTTCTGTCCGGGTCTGCGCTTTATAGGGTTTTTCCACGCCCACGCTGGTGTCGTTTCCGGTTTCCACATCCTGCTTTTTGGGACACCCACGCATATACTTATTTCCTAAGGTGACCGGGTCACTTCCATTTCCGCACAGGTGTTTGACCCCGAAATGACCTTTTCGTGGTAATATATCATAACATTCCAGCGTGTGTCAATGGTAGTCGTCCGTGGCAACACATTCTCCATCATTACAGAATTGTCCGTTAGAATTAAAATTTTTAAAAATGGGAAAGTTATGTACACAAATCAGAAATCTTTTGTCCAAATTCTGTCAATTGTGAAAGTGTGTAACGATGTTAAATTGGAGCTTTTGAAATGTATCGGATAATTTTCGCACTCGCTGTATATCGGTTAAGTGATGCTTAAACGTTATGATTGTTATGGTTCTTTTTCTATTCTTATGTTTGCCCGTCTTTCTTCGTCTCTGAATGAATACGAGTTTCTTTTGTTGCCAACTTTTCTTGTGATACCAATTAGTATTCTTTAACGGCGCTTGGGCCGCGAATCCAATACAAGGCAGCAACAAAAATTCACACGCTCCGGCGTCGATTGACAATTGGGCGGAACAGCCAAGTGCACCCAAAACTTCATTTGCCGCGACGTGTGAGAAAGTCCGGTGTCACCAAAGAATGAGTCATTGTCAAAATATTGTCGTTCTTGATTCTCTTGAACTTTTTCAAATCTTTATTGTTGTCTTGTTGAGAAAGAAAAGGGCGATGATTAAGTTCTGCGGTGCTTTACCACACAAGCAGAAAAGAAAAGTGTTGACAAATAAATAGAAAAGTGATGAACCACATTTGTATAACCATGTTGCGGCCAAACCGCATCGGACACACCGGTTCATTGTGCGATCACCAAAGTTAGGCAACGTCGAGCCTGGTCAGTTGCTAGATGGGTGACCGTCGGAGAATACCAGGTGACGTTACCAGCTGGGGAGACATCTCCTGCAACCATTCAGATCTTTGAGCACTTCTTTCCTTTGGAAGCCTTCATCATGGTCGAGCAGCTTGGGATCACGTAGAGAGCCACCCGTTAATTCACCCTAAGGAGGAGACCGATCTCTATACTAAGCCCAATAACGCAACTGGCATGGCTGCGAGCGACAAGAAATAAATTAAGCTCATTCGCCGAATAGGCTCCATAGCTGTTCAACGCCACGACGAACCGCGCGATACCACCTGACTCTTCCAGGATTGATGAATTGCAAGCTCGCTTTTTAGTCCGTTTATCAATATCGTAAGTTTGATCCTCACTGGGTGCTTCAGTGGACGTTTACCATTTTCATCTGTCTTTTATATGGTTCAGAAGGAAGTTTAAAATTGGCGCGGGGTGGGGCGTAAGATGGCAAAGTTTAATAGGAAAACTGGTTACGGCAAAAGTTTTAGGAAGATGGTACCTGGATGGTTATTTTTGTTTGAATTTTGTTTTCGACTTGTAGATGAGTTCAGATGACGTAGACGTTTACCTTGCCAGAAATAAAATCTCATCACAGACATTTTGTATATCGTAGTAGAATTGAATTGGAATCTGAAGAGTTGACCCCGATTAAAAAAAAGAGAAAAAAGAAGTAAGATCACTTCTAAATGTTTCGGAACATTTGGACGACTGTGAATGTACATTTCTTTCAAATATGACTAAGTTATTTTGCATGGATCCTTCAAAGAATGTAATCACTTCTTCCGTGGCCTATTGCACACCCTTCCACAAATTTCATTGAAATTCATTAAGAACTTTTGGAGATATCGCGTGGACAGACAGGAGCAAATACAGAAATGTATTTAAAAAAGCCCAAACATATCTGTCAGATCCAGAGTGGGTCTCCTTTTTTTTATCAAATTAGGACACCATTTGCTACAGCTGGACCAAATATGGCACTTTCTTCAAAATGTAAACAATTTTCTCTCTTGGCAGATGGATGTGTATCAATAGAAGCTTTAAGAAAACAATCATAAAGTATGACCAATAATGACTTTATTATTAAGATTTGAAAAGGAGTTAAAACTAGGGAGAGTTTTACCTTCATGGCTGTAGCAATGGGAATACCATAGGCTATACCGATTCCCAATCCATTGATGAAGCCGTAGGTGCCGAGCACGGCCAGAAATGAATGTTGCACAGACCAGGCTGTAGTTAAGACTCCAAGGCTGAAAGGACAGTAGGAAAGTATGATTATATAAAATGTATGTTTGTTGCGTGGATGTAAAAACATCCGACAAGATTGTAATAATAATTGACAATATGGAAATGAAAAGATTGAGACTAGTTTAGTGCACCACACAAAGTTTTTTTTATTAAAAAGAACCTATGCATTTCGTTTATGGAAAATAGACTTCGTGTGGCTGAACTTTGATTGACGTCTTTTCAACCGACATCCGGGTTTCCGCCCTGACGTCACTAGATTTTGGTTTAACGTAGTATCATTTTCTTTTGCACTTCTAACCCCGAAGAAGTCTATTTTCCATAGACGAAATGCATAGGTTCTGTTTTTAAAAAAGATAGGAGATGCACTAAACTATCTTTTCAGCAATCTTTTCATTTTTCATATTATCAATTATTATTATCATAGAATTTACGGTAAAGATTCGGTTTAGGTTGCAAAGCCGTTCTCCTGGAAGAAACGTGTTATAAACTGCCAACCAAAACTGTCATTAAAACTGTCAACATAGGTTTCTTCAGTTTTTAAATTGGTCTGGCTAGCTATGTATGTATGTATGTATGTATGTATGTATTACACGTACAGGCCGCACTAATGAAGCTAGAGTGCTGTAATTTGAAACATTTACTCCTTATCATGTCTAGAAAAAAATGTTTTTACCTCACCCCCTTAAATAGGTTTCTAGTGGGGGGTTCAATTTGCATTCGAAGTTTTTGCTAAATTGATCCCTAATTTTGTGTCCGGCAGCATTCACGGTTTTTTGTTTTTTTGTTATATTTTTTTTTTAATTCAGACTTTTTTAGTGATCACTGCCAAACAAAAGATGAGAAAAGTAACTTACTCATGTATACCCCTTCTCCCTAAGTTGTTCCCTCCCAACACGGCGTGCTGCTAGAGGACGTTGATCACCTGACAGTTTCTATTGAGTGACTAACCAGACTTGGCTTCTTTCAATTCTAAGTGCTTTCAATGCGTTAGATCATCGAACAATTCGTAAATCTATTAGTTTTAAGAGGAGGGTTCTATTTATAATATAACATTACCCGGGCGGGCCCACGCACATTCCCAGGCAGACCCTGCAGGTCCGCGTAGCCCCCACCTAAAACCTTTATGAAAGCACAAAAAAATCACATACAAAAAAATATTCTTTGGGCAAAAGATGCACTCCTTACACAATGGTAATAAAGAAATTATCCGTATACTTGACATCAGTTGTTTCACACGACGGACGGAAAGAGAGTGCCCAGTTTAGTCTTATAGTTGCATTGTAAATAGAACCCCCATCTAAACAAAAAATCTTTTTTCAATTTTTAAATTCTGAAACTAACTGATTTCCGGATGGTTTTAAGGTTTAATGCATCGAAAGCAACAAAAATTGAAAGAAAGAAATTCTTCTTGGAGAACGGCGTTGCAACCTGAACCAAATCTTTACCAAATTTAAGAAACAATTTTTGAGGGCTGAAATCATTGTAGGACAAACAAGTAGCAATATTAATTTTTTAAAAAGACTAAAATAAAAACAAAACTATATAAATGAGTCGGTTGCCGGCGGTAAATTCTGCCCAGAAAAGAATTTCATTTGTATATTGCTTTGTTCGTTACGTCATCTAAACACACAAACTCCAACATGCCGAAATTTAAAATACGTATTTTAAAAAGAAAATTAACATCTTCGGGCAAGGAAGGTTACATAATTGAAGCAGAGGGGCCTGGTTCCTGGAGATTCCAACTACGGGGCAGCACCTTCCCATTGCGTTAAAAGAGGGAGAATTCTAGGTCGTAGTACGGGCCGCCAAGACTGGGCAATGTTTGCCTCTAACACGTTAAACCCGACCCTGTGACATATTTGCCGGCGTAGGGTGGCAAATAAATATTAACATCTATAATTATGGTTTTCGTCTCCAATTATTAAGGTATTGGCTTATATCACAACAGGTG
>VCCN01004515.1:3275658-3289662 GCA_006491835.1 Architeuthis dux | reverse complement strand
GGGAATTTGAAAGGATGTGTGTTTGTTTAAGTGGGTTCTTATGAAAAAACATTAAAAAAACCCAAACCTCATCTAAATCTCTTTCGACCATGGCCAGGGAGTTTTAAATGCGATTAATAACTAAACATCTGAAACCCCCGTCTAACAAATAATGCATTCGCCAATCACTTGCTATGCACGCCAACCAACCAATGGCATACAATGGAATTAATTTTTGACATTATTTGAACCGTGTAAACAATAAAGTTTTCACAATCTCGAAAATGGCTGAACGTACAGTCGAAAGCGCTCGATCTGATATATCGTTCGGACAATATTTATATACATTGCACCCGAACATACGTTCTCTTGTGCGTAAACAAGAAAAAATAACCAAAAAGGTGAAAAGGTTTTCCTTGTCCGTCGTATTTAACCAAACATGCATTAATGAAGGATTACTGCCCAAATACACAATATTTAAACTGCACGACCCGACAGCCACCAAGGAAATAAACACCACTAAATTCTGACAAAATCTAGTCCAACGGCAAATAACATCTGCCAATGAGGAAATCCACCACCTCAACAACGAAATTGAAAAACTCCAAGAAATTCTGCGAAGCAACATGACTCCAGAAGATTACAACGACGCCCAGTACTACCTTAAGCAAGCCATCTATAAAGATGAACTCAGCTACCGACAAAACATTACTAAAAAACTTTGTAAACTATACAATGGTAATATTCTGCTACCCAACACACAAGAAAATTACATTAACCTCTCCGACCATAACAAAAATTAGTGATCAGAAAGATTTTTTAAATCTAGGACCTAATTGTCATCTTCAAACCAAATTTGACATCCTCAAAAGAAAACAGATGTAGCGGTCCTTTTCTTAAAAATACCAAAATATGGCTAGAAATATCAAGCTGGCTTTATCACTACAATGAAACCAGCTCTGAACTATAGGAAATACGAAACTTACAATTAGCTTCCTTTTTTACGTGACGTCAGAACAGCTATATAAACCCTTGTTTTACTATACTCCAGGCCTTTCAGCCTGTTCCCTACCTAGGACTCCGTGCTTTACTCGCCCTTGCCAACCTCTGCTTGGCACGTTAAAGCCTTCTTCGTTCACTTAGTATCATGGTCGCCTAGGGCCCACTAAGTGTTTTTATATCTCCACTTTTTAAATATGGACATTTCTTTAAATGCCAATATTTCTTTGCTTCAAAATCTTTGGTCATTCTCTCCATTTCCTTTTCGCCGAGACCTGAAATAAACGCCTCAAATATGGGCTATTCTAGATATACGATGACCATCGATTGCTTTTAGTTTCTACTAACACAGGCTAGGGACTAATTCTTAAATGTTCTTCCTGTTTGGAAACTATCCTTCCTCTATACCGGTATCTTTTTCCTTTCAGTAATATGCCTTTTTCGTTCTTAACCAATTTCTTTCCTCGACAAACATATATTTTCTTGCATTCTTACCAGATATTACGGCACTTTAAATAAACCTCTTTGTCACAGGAAAATATATTTCGATACGTAAAAACCGGCTAACGACAGAAACTTACCTTAATTCTTCATTCTGCACTCATAACATTACTCTCAATTGTACAATCTTTCATTTATAAATATACATCATATACCTTCTTTTAAGTGTACCCTTTTCATTTTATGTTTTGTTTATTAAATGTAACATTTCATTTCTATCTGGCGCCTTTGTTAATTCTTTATCTATATTTACGTGACAGTATCTTTGTTTCGTATTTGCCCGCCAGAAAAACCAATATGACCGATTATTGCCTTCCTCATTTTGACCACGTGACCTACTTTCTTCCTCCTACCATCTCAGCAGAATGACTGCCACTTACTTACTACTGGCTACTGCTGCTAACAGTCACTGCTACTACTATTACTACTATTACTGCGGCCAATGCTCACCACAACAGCTATACCCTTACTGTAACTTATACACCCGCTACTTTCAAATCGAGAATCCCATCTACATTCTCTCTCAACTTACAACTTTAATTAACTCCTTATCCCCTTGTTATCAACATTTACACCATTTTTACACCATTTGCCATAATCTTGTGGCAACCATCAATCCTACACTGAGATCGAAATTCTGTACCAGTCAACCCTACAACTTGAATCCGAAAAAACAAATTACTATACATCCTAACATGTGAGACCTTCTAAAAGCCGAAGGCATAAAAAGATCGTTCTCCCCAACACACAACCAACTCCATCTTAACAAAAAAAAACTAAAACTAGCAGCCAGTGAACTTCGCACTAACCCCAACATTATCACCAGACGTGGTGACAAGTCAACGTTTATGTTATCCTAAACAGGAAGGTCTACAACTCAAAACTTCAATCCATACTTGACGACCAGACCAAACTAAAGAAAAATCCCAGACATACTAAAGAAGAACGTAAATTCATTAATCACTGCAAATAACGCCGAGGTCGGATCTTCCCAATTGAAAAAGAATATTGGAGATTACCAACCCGGATATTTATATGACAATATAAAAACTCATAAAAAAGGTTTGCCCTTATTTACCAAGAAAATACAACATAAATTCTACTCACGAATTCCTACAAATATTAACGTTCCAATGGTGTTTTGGCTTCACTCGATTTAGATAATCTGTTTACCAACGTTCCTGTTGATGAAACTATTGATATCATCTGCCAATGTTTATATAAACACAGTTCCTTATCACCCCGCCCCAAATCAAACCGGCTGTTCTCCAAAAACTATTACGTGCCTGCCCCTTTTTACGATCACAACGGAAACATATATGCACAGACCAACGGTGTGAGTATGGTCAGTCGCCTCGGTCGTACTTTTTCCGATTTTTACATGTCACATGTTGAAAATACTGTTTTCGAAATATTGCCTAAACCTACTCTATATGTCCGTTACGTCGACGACATTTTTATCCTATCCAACACTCTGGAGGATATAAATATGCTTAAATCGTCCTTCGAACATAACTCCGTTCTTAATTTCACCTATGAAATTAGCATCAACAATAAAATCCCTTTTCTTGACGTTCTTGTTGATGCCAACCACCAAACCTTCACCACCTCTATTTATAAAAAAAACTACCAGTAAGAATTCCTGCCATTTCAACTACAAAAGTTAATGCCCCCACCGGTATAAAATCGCCGTTATTAAGAACTTTATTCAGCGTAGACAATTGATCGCTTCTTCCAGCAAAATATTCTAAAATCAAGCAAACACTCATAAACAACGGCCTCCCCAACTACGTCGTCGACAACCAAATTAAATTAGCCTTAAATAAACTCCACGACAATAACGCAAACAGCAACAACAATAAAAACAAAACCATAACCTTATTTTACTGTAACCAGATGCACCAAAACTACAAACAAGACGAGTCTATATTGAAACGTATAATACGTCCTTACACATCTGCCGTTGAACCAGAGAATCGCATTAAATTAATTATCTACTATAACAAACAAAAAAACTCAAACAAAAAACCTCGTCATGAGCAACAAACCCTGCCTACAAAAAAACACACCTATAACTCAAACTAATGTTGTATACGAATTCACTTGCCCTTTAGGAGACTGTGTCTCCCTTTCACAATCGAATTCTTATATTGGACAAACGACTACTACTCTATCTGGACGCCACACCTGCCACCTCTCTGATCAGAGCGATATAAGAACCCACAAACACAAACCCTTTCAAATTCCCATACGCCAAATTCTTGTTAACCACACAGGCATAATAAAACTCATCCACTGTAAAAAGGCTTTTTATAAAAGAAAGACACCGGACACCCTGAGTGGAAGCTCGGAAACAGAGAAACTCGGGACTCACTTTTATCAGGTTTGGACACCCACTCTTGTGTGTTCAACATCCTGTTTTCGGACACGCACGCATATGCATATTTCCTAAGATGACTGGGGTCACTTCCACTTCCGCCCAGGTGTTGGCCTGGAAATGACCTCCAGTGGCAACATATCATAACAAGAATTGTAATGAATTGACATTGATGTTAAAAGTTCTCCAGTAATAAACTGAATCGAATTCCGGTGGTTGTTATGACAAGCATAAACTTGCGCTCCTTTCCGATTTAATTAGAACTAGTTTTAAAAAAACTCCCTACAGGAGGGATTTTTCAGCTAGTTCCTGCAGAAAGCCGAAATGGGCCAAATAAGAGACCAACACTGTTTTTTAGGGGTATCTTAATTCAATACCTCAGGCGATAATGCACGGTTTTCGCTACTTAGAAGTCACTTACACATAAACAGAATCAGGCTTTTAGTATTAGATAGATAGATAGATAGATAGATAGATAGATAGATAGATAGATAGATAGATAGATAGAAATCAGATCATTAGTATCGGGGCGAAGGCAGACACCACACTATTATGTTTTTTTTAATTTTCAAAAGCTAACTTGCTAAAACATACCAGGGGATTCCATTAGTACACACAGAAAGCTTCATGTGGATATATTGTGTTTCTTGTGTTACGCTGTCACATACGGACAGACGGACATTTGCTGAATTATAATAGGATAGAATTGGAAACAACAGGAATTCTTTTGTAACAGGTAAATATTCAAGAAAAAAAAAGATTTAGCGCTGCACTGATGAGAAACTAGGTCTCCGATACTACTTACAGTTTTCGTCTCCCTTTTTCTTTCAATTCACCATTGTTAAATTTTGAAGCAATCGTAATCTGGTCAACATCGGGTAACCCTGCCAGGATTTTCTGAGCGAGGTAACTTGTTTATCTGTTTATCCATAACTACATAGCTTGTGTTCACTGTTTGTAAATTGTGCAAGCCAATGACGTCATAGATTCAGAGTTTAGGTCAGATGTGAAACGTCACTTAGAATGTTTCCCCCAAAAAATGAAAAGAAAAATTGCTTTGTTTTAAAATGTATATATTTTTTTTATTTGATATCCACCAGGTAAAATTCATTTCAGCATTTCCCCACTCCCTCATTCACCTTTTGGGTAGAAAGAAACATAAACTTACCTCATTTATCTCTGTACTTGAATGTTTTTCTCGGCAATTGTTAATGTTTATTGACGCATCACAATGCTTTAGAAAAACATTCTGTTTATTTTTATAAGTTCTCTTAAAGCCAAATTTTCCACAGATACGCTGAAACCAACACGCTGACGTCCTTCTATCAGACGTTTCTTTTGGGTAACGGTCATATGTTATTCGTCTAAACAGCATGGATACAAACACTAGACTATTTACCCCTTCGTACTAAAAAGCAAGGATAAAGACATGGCCTGGTGTCTGAAGAAGGGTTGCCAGATGTCTTCTGCCGCACAAGACCAAATTTGTACACTCTTGGGACCGAATTAAGTAGCTTCAGTACCAAATAATCAAATAACTTAAAATCCATCATCAGACCAAATTTGTATGGTCTTGGGACCAAATTAAGTAGCTTCAGTACCAAAATAATCAAATAACTTAAAATCCATCATCAGACTAAATTTGTCTGGTCTTTGGACCAAATTAAGTAACTTCAGTACCAAACTTCAAATCCATCATCAGACTAAGCTTGCAAGAAAAGTGGATTAAAATACATATTCTTTTAATCTATTGTTCATGTATATTTATGTTGTATCGTATTATTTGTGTGTAATACGAAATTCTTGCTTCTGTACCAAATCTTTATTTTCAGAACCAAATAGCTTTGTCTTGAAAAATACCAAATGGCAAGTCTGGTCTGGTTACAACTAAAGTACCACATGCATTTTACAGGAATAACACATCAATAAAGACCTTTATAATACACTGTATTTCATGATTGTACTAAAAGGAAGTGTTCTGTACATTCCCTGCTGTCTGTGGATTTCTGCAAGCATTTTGGAAGACTGCATGCTTTTAAAGCCATGGGTCACTATTGTATAATATCGAGACATGTGTTGTTAGATACATAAACTTACAACCCATCGAGAAATATTAGGTATCTTATATATTTATATATTAATTGCACTACATTTGTCGTGACTGATAATGGATATGGTAGCTATTTTATTGTAATCAAAGCATATAATCATGAAGTGAACATCTGTGTTAGTTAAAAATCATAGAGTGATATCAATCAATTCCCTCCTAATGAAACGGACATATGCGTCATCGTTTCAATTGTAACATTACTATTCAGTTCAATGTAAGGCAAATTAACAATTGTTGGACGCCAGGCCATATTCAAAAGTCAGTTTATGAGGAATCTCTCCCCTGGCTAAGGGGTTAAGGCCTAATCACATTGGATACGCCGGTTCTCGTAAGATCAGCAAAGTTAAGCAACGTCGAATCTGGTCAATACCTAGATGGGTGATCATTGGGTAATACCAGGTGCCGTAAGCTGAACAATGCTTCGACAGGCCTGGCAAGCTGGTAGTGGGTCTTACTAACAATTGCCGGTGTGTACCTAACCCCGTGACAACCTCGATGAGGGTATAAGAGGAGAACGATACATACATACAAATGAAATTTCTTTATTTAATTTAACATGTTTCGTTAGTCAAAGCTAACATCTTCAGAAAGCTAACAGCATCTGAAGATGTTAGCTTCGACTAACGAAACATGTTGAATTAAATAAAGAAATCTCATTGGTAACATCAATTTTGGCTTTCCAAATTGTCTCTTCAATTTAATACTTTCGGATGAATTATAATCTACATCGACACAGTGGTCATACATACATACTTTATGAGGAACGCTCTAATTAATGTCAATGTTAATGATTTGCGAGTCTTGCACGTTAACCAATCAATTGTACCGAGCACTCAGTGACCTGGTTTCAATTTCAATTCAAAAAGAAAATAGATTAAAATGTCTCGGTGTACATTTCATGATTCATGATAATGATTTTTCTTTTTCAGGTTACGGATTCCTGAACATAGATACCATCCACCGCCAATAAAAAGAATACAAAAGTAAACTTGACAGGGTAGAAACAGTCATGCACTGAGAATTGTGCAAATGATCATGCAAACAAATGCAAACTAGAAGCTGTCCTAGAAAATAAAAAAAAGAATAAAATACTCTTTGAGATTCAGACCGACTAGCCCATCCAAGAAAAGCCCATCGAGAAGATTGGATCTGATAGTCGTAAACGAGGAAAAGAGAACCTGTCAGATTGTTGACGTGGCTGGGCTAGCGGACCACAGGGTGAAGACTAAAGGAAGTGAAGATTTGGGAAAATACAAGAACCCCATCCAGGAACTTAGAAAACTGTGGAACGTGAAATTTAGAGTCGTGCCAATAATTTGTGGTGCACTTGGAAAAACATCAAAATCACTAAAATCGAGATTAGAAATTCGAGGTGAAAATTGAGACTATCCTGACCACGTTTGTGCTGGGGTTTACCAGGTTACTGAGGAAGGTGTGAGTGATCTGAGGAGACTTGCTGTCACTTAATCTCCATCTGCTGTGAACATGCAAATGCATGGAATATACAAATAATCCATTGTAAATAAGTTTTCTTTTCGCTTTGACTCGAGAAAGTGTGACAACAAGTCTGGTTAGTTACACAATAGAAACCGTCACGTGACCAACGTCTTTGGGCAGCCAAAAAGAAGCGTGAACGCTGTCGGACACAAACTAAGGGACCAATTTAGCACACACTTATATTGTAAATTGAACCCCCCCACTGAAAGAGTGGGGCCGGGGGATTTAAAAAAAACAAAATAACCGTTTTTTTTCTAGACATAATATGGAGTAAATGTTTAAATTTTCAGCCCTCTTGCTCGATTGGTGCGGCATGTACTCGTGACGCATAGATAGATAGATAGATAGATAGATAGATAGATAGATAGATAGATAGATAGATAGATAGATAGGATATCGCCCATAAATGCGTACACCCCTACCACTATTTTATAGAAAGTTCATTGTCTTCTAAACCAAACATATCAGGATTTTTATTATTTCTAGTGGAAAATTACACAATCAAAACAGATATTATCAGGTATTATTTATGACCAAACTCTACAACATTGAAACTCTGTTGCCAAACATATTTTTTCATAGTGGTGTACTCATCTTTGGACGACAACATATTCATATTTTTGGCAACCGGCTGGGACAGTTTGTGTTCATATCGCACTAATGTTCTTGGGGAGGGCATGGATCCATATCTCCTCCCAGCTATGGATAAAATAGCGCAGGGTTAAGTGAGTGGCGCCACTTCGGGTGCCTGTCGCCTCTAAGTCTATATCCCATATCGCAAACCAGGGCTGAGTAAATAGTAAGGTGATATATGGAGCCTAAGCAGAGGCGACTGAAGCCGTAGCCAGCGCAAGGGCACTACTTTACTTACTATTAATATCATGTCTAAAAAGCACGATAAATTGAATTGGCCTGCACGACTCCATTATTACATCATTATTTGGTCTGATGATGGATTTTAAGTTATTTGATTATTTTGGTACTGAAGTGTTATTATTAAGATTTCGGTGTGTCCTCCATCTTGCAATATGCCTTCCTTTCACTCGTTTAGTTGTCAGTTGCGATGAACATTCCATCTTGCAAGGTTGTTATATTTAGCCCATAAGAACGCAGACCCATTTCTACTTGGAGGAACATTAGGTGGGATTCTGGGTAGACAAATTGGCACACAGTCACGTGACTGCACCGGGATGTTCATTAGATGTCACTTAGTACACTTCATGATTTAAAATCAGGGATAAAATATAATATTATATAAGAGACTGTGCAGATCAATTAAATTGTGTGTGACACCGGTTTCACAGTGGGTTCTTATGGGTTAAAGCAGGGGTTCTCAAACCAGGACACGCGCACTTAGGGGTTCGCAAAAGAAATTACAGGGGTGCGCGAAGCTTCTAAAAGCACTGGGATTCAAAACTAACTAAACGCAACTAAACGCAACACACAGTTGGTAACACTGCGTAAATCAAAATCTAGTTTGCATTTATATCCGCGCTCGTTGAACGTCATTGCATGCCCTTGATCTTTGTTGTCGGTAAAGATCTACATCCGTTAACCAAGTCGAAAAAAAAGAGAAACAATTTGTTGTGCTTTTGATCCGTTAAACCCTAACTATCTTCCTAGAAGTTGTTAGTTTTTAGAAAAAATGATTTGTAAGGTTTTACAAGGGGGTGGGGGTTCTATTTACAATGTAACTGTATGGTAAACGATACCGTTACTCATTTTCCGTCCGTTGTATGGAAGTGAGGCTTCGAAGTATTCGGTTACTTCCCTTGTGAGGCTTCTTTGATATTTTAAAAAACCGTAATGAGAGCACAGAAAAATCGTCATTAAAATATCAAAGAAAACTAGTTAACAACCTTCACAGGGGAAGTAACAACATGCTTCGAAGCCTCACTTACATACAATGGACTGAAAGTAACGGTCCCGTTTACCATACAGTTACATGTTTTTAAAAAGTTTTACGGTGGGGGACCCCCATCGTAAAACTTTTTAAAAACATTTTTTCTTTTTAAAAATTAACAACTTCTAGGAAGAAAGCTAGGGTCTAACGGATTAAAAGCACAAACATTTTTTTTATTTCGTTAACCTATGTAGATCTTTACCAAAAATTGTTTCTATTTTTTTTTTGTTAACGGATGTAGGTCTTTACCAATAATTGTTTCTCTTTTTTTTTTATTTGGTTAACGGATGTAGTTCTTTACCAAAAATTGTTTCTATTTTTGTTCGACTTGGTTAACGGATGTAGACCTTTACCATGTTGTCTGTTCCATGGTATCCATACATTTTACATTATATTCTCCACAAGGGGTACACGGGTATGCTGGAAGAAAACGTTTGAGAAGCCCTGTATTATGGTGTATCAATACATGGACAAGACGGTGTAGGGAAAATGGTGGCTGAGCAAGTGAGTTTTTAAAAAGGATAAACTTTAAAAAATAAAAGAAACGGGTCTGGTTAGTCACTCAGTAGAAACCGTCATGCGACCAATGTCTTTAAACAGCATGCCGTGTTAGAGATGATCAATTAAAAAATTGGGAAAAGGGGGTCATCAATGAATAAGTTACTTCTCTTTCATTTTGTCATTGAGCATACACTTACATTTCAAATTGAACCGCCACTAAAAACTTATTTGGATAGGGGGGGATTTTGAAAAAACAAAATAAAACTTTTTTTCTAGACGTAATGAGGATTAAATGTTGAAATTTTCAGCCCTCTAGCGGCCTGTGCGCGTGATACATTTGTGCGGCCTGTACGCGTCATACATACATAGCCAGCCAAACCAAGTTGAAAACTGAAGAAACCTAAGTTGACAGTTTTGGTTGACGGTTTCTAATAAAGCATACATCTATATAATAAAAGTGGAAGTTTGCTTGCTTGTTTGTTTGTTTGTTTGTCTTACAACAGCGTCGCCATTTCTCTTTTTACCAATTTTGGCACGGAGGCCCAGATGCACCTCGGAATAATACACATGAACAAGAAAACCCGGGTCCGAGCTCCCTTCGAGGTGATATATGACATAACTCGCTTTTTAAAAAAGATGTTTTTAGATAAATCAATCTTTATTATTATTGAATGAAGTATTGTAATACACCACTTTTATTAAATAAAGGTAAAAACGAGTCAAATTTAATAAAAGTGGTATATTTTTTAGATGTTTCTCATCTAGATATTTAGATATTTTTAGATGTATCTTGTCTAGATTTAGTTGTTTTGGATTGCGTCTAGATGTCAGAAATTCCTATTTAGATATTTTTTGTTTTAATGATATCTTTATGTTTTTTTGACTCAATTCTCGTAGAGGTTATTTGGATTTCTTTTCTTAGTGAACTTTTCGTTTCGGTTGACATCCCTCTGACTTGGTGAAACGATCGCCAAAACTTACGTATGGAAGGAGAAATCTTTTGCACATACGTGATATTTCTTTTTATTACAGTTTTTCACTGGGTGCACACACGCCACTTTTGGATTAGACAGTATTATCCGCTGCCCGTGCCATAAATTATTCTAAATTCCAACGTCCGGGCTCTAATAAAAAGAAATTATCAGTCATTTTTCGGACAGTATCTACATTTGTTTTTATTGCTACAACCCTGAGAAAAGCCGGTTTCTGTTGTTGTTTTTCTCAGGGTTGTAGCAGACACATACGTATTTTTGCGCTCACGCACTCCGGTCAGCGAGTGGAAAGCACTTGACACAATTTTCCTTTGGGACAACCAGATTTAATCTTTCCCGGTACAACTTTTAGATAACCAATTTTCAGCACATGATATTAATGTACTTGACTCGAACTTAATACGCTTTGTAGACAATAAGTCTGACAAAACCATGTATATAGTCACCTTGCATTCCATCTTGGACTTTTGACGATACACAGTTCAACACGCCAATATCTCGACCAGCCACACATCCACCACTCACTTCTTACTATAAAAAGATCAGCCATCCTCCATTCTTTGGTCAGTCAAGATTCAGTCGGATCCAACCTTCTTTCAGTTCTAGATTTGTTGCCTAAACAAATCTTGGCTGTTCCGAATTTCGATTATGTACGTACACATTCGTACATACACACGCACTCTCTTCCTTAACATCTTCAACCAACGAAATAGTATACGAACACTTTAAATGCATTCCTTTCTTCTTCTTCTCATCAGCTAAGAACTACTTTTTGTTATTATCTTCTGTAATAAATATACTTCTTATCGTTACAGAGTATTTGTATTCTTTATTAATGCATTTCTACCATGTGCAAACTGCATCTTTGCACATGCATATATTTAAGTTATAGGTACTAGTACTACCGCTGCTACTATTAGTTTCACCGTTAGAGATTACTACGCTTCCTCTTATCCTTTATTGTTTTTACCGTAACTTTTAATGGAGTCAGATATATATTTAATAATGGAGTTAGTTTAATATTAAGTCTTAATTCTATCAACATTAGCTCTTTTTACAGGGTATTCTGCCCCAGTTAAAGCATAATACTAACTATACATAAAATCTAATAAAAAATAATTTTTGACTCATTTATTGTTTTTTTTTGTTTTGCTATTCGTATTTTTATAGCGTAGAGGTTATTGGTGAAACCTTTGCCGAAACTTTACTACGGAAGAAAAATAGTTTTTCACTTTGGAAAATTTTGCACACATTTTCTGTATTTTTAACATAATCTTTTTTTCTTATTATAGTTTTTCAATGGAAACATTTGCACATAGCTGATATTTTATTAACAAATTGCACTTTCTCTTATTGTCAAAATCGAAGTAAAATTCAACAATTTGTTAGGTGTGTGCAAAGGTTTCCAGCGAAAAACCAGTTTTCAACTGTGTATTGAGGCGCTGGGAACTTTTGCACACACCAAATACTAACCTTTAAAGATCAACGTCTCACGGCCTTGTGCCAAACCCATGACAGAAAAGTAGAAAGCACTCAGAGAGCGCATACCACTACCAACGCCGTAGACTTACTCAATCGAAAAACAAATCCTGGATCCGCTCCAAGATTTAATCACTTCTTTCTTAGCCCATGGCCCACCCTCCCACAAAATGTTATTTTATGGGGGGATGTAAAAATAACTCTCAATCGAAAACAAATTCCTGGATCCACCCAAAGATCTAAAATCACTTCTTCCTCAGTCCATATATTCACCTTTCCACAAAATGTCATTGGGAACTTTTGGAGATATCGTGTGGACAGTCAAAAATGCTGTGTTTGGGGTGATCAAAAATGTAAAAATCACTCTCAATCGAAAACAAATTCCTGGGTCCACCCAAAGATCTAAAATCACTTCTTTCTCAATCCATATATTCACCCTTCCACAAAGTTTCATTGGAAACTTTTGGAGATATCATGTGGAAAGTCATCAGCAAATAAATCAATATATGGGGGGGAAATGTAAAAATAACTCTCAATCGAAAACAAATTCCTGGATCCACCCAAAGATCTAAAATCACTTCTTTCTCAGTCCATATATCCACACAATTTCATTGAAATTAATTGGGAAGTCTTGCAGATGTTGCATGGGAAGACAGAAAAACCCACGGAAAGACAGTCAGAAAGACGGAAAGACACACATTATATATAATGCATCTAATTCTGCAACTTCGTTGGCTGAGGTAAAAATCGAAGGAATCTGTAAGAGATGAATGAGAAGAGAGAATGCAAATGAAGGCGTTCATACAAAAACAGGATTCAAAGGTAGGAAGAAGAGAAGGGCGCAAAGAGAGGAAGTGAGTGGGGGAGAGAGAGAGAGAAAGAAGAAAAGGAAGAGAGAAGTGGGTGGACAATCAAACGAAACTCGGTAATCAACCTGCCTATCCGGTCTTTTGCATAACATTCAATGAGAAGGAAATTCAAACGACCAGCAATAAAAATGGCAAAATACAGACGACATTGTTGAAAGATGATTTTATGAATGGATCTACGCACACTCACTCGTACAACTGAAGGTGAGCGCAGGGCCTATTTAGACCACTACGTCTACCTGGGACAACGAATCTCGATGAAATCCTTAAAAGAAGAAGAAATCAAGCGAACAATCACTCCAGGTTGGCAAGTTTTCGGCAGAGCAAGCTCAACTTTCAAAAACAAGAGGATCTCATTAGTTTTAAAAAGAAGGACCTACAACCAATGCGTCTTCCCGATAGTTACTTATGAAGCTGAAACATGCAACCTATCCAAAAGATTGGCCCTCAAACTAAGAACCATGCAACGTGCACAGGAGAGAATCATGCTCAACATCAGATGGAGAGATCACAAGACAGCACAGTTTATTAGAAAATAAACAGGGATCAGAGATATCATTAAAAAAACATTAGAAAACAATGACAATGGGCAGGCCATGTTGCAAGAAAGTCAGACAACCGCTGCTCATCACGATTCACAACGTGGATCCTCAGAGATCATATGCGAAATTGTGGCCGGCAAAAATCAAGTTGACGAGACGACTTAGATAAGTCCAGAAGGTATCGGCATCGCAACGCCCACGATCGAGAGGTCTGTCTGGCGAATCTCGGGGAAGGTCCTTGTCCAACGACGGACA
>VCCN01004515.1:3239288-3253223 GCA_006491835.1 Architeuthis dux | reverse complement strand
GAGAGAGAGAGAGAAATGTGGTGGTAGATTCCCGTTCACTCCAAGAGCAGACTTGACCAACATTGGGCTGGTAGAAAGTTTCAAGTCACTCCAATGTTTCACGAACATCACCCGTGTCCATCAAGTCTTGTGAAAGTTGTAGGTATAGGCATAGTCGAAAGACCAGATCAAAGGCCTTTAGCCTAACCTGATCTGCAGCTGTATCATATCATCGTATCAGATAGATAGATAGATAGATAGATAGATAGATAGATATGCGTGTATGTTTCTGTGTGTCAAAAATGTTTAGAAACGTTGTATGATCTTCTCCAGTGATATCTGTGTGGGTGTGGGTGTGTTCGTACTTACCTCCATCTACTATTTACTCATTTTTATTACAATGACTCTATTTATATTTTGAACTTACACGTTTTTTTAGCAAACACGCATAGCCCAGTCCTGCAAGTGACACCAAAGCTCTGTTATACAATAAACAAACAAGAAGGGGGCGGGGTGCTTTTTGTGTTTTTGAATTAGCGCCAATCACATAAACCGCGATAGAATTCCCTAGAAAAAGACACACTGCCAATGCAAAGAGGGCAGTTAGACTTGTTCTGTGGTTTTCTTCATTCGATACCTTTTCCCCATCAAATTGAAAAGTAAGGCAATCACATTTTTAAAAATATGCCAAGCAAGTTAAAAAATACGCCAAGAAAGTTAAAAAATATGGCATGCAAATTAAAAAATACGGCATACCCGAAGTCCGGACACATCGTGCGCCCTGACACCGTCCTCAACAAGGAGTGACGAAACCAACCAACTATCGTTGAACCTTTGACGCCAACTTCCAAGAAGAATTCGGCACTAAATGACCCACCAAGGGTCGATGTGCCGTTAAACAAAACAATCAATCAATCCAAGGAGGTGATAACGTTAAAAAAGTAACCAAAAGAGCAACCATAGAAGTTGTTTCAAATGCGAATTCATTGAGATTTTTCTTCTGGTGCAACAAAGGCGAACAGCCGATGTCTCTTGTCCAGGTTTTATTTATTTTATTTTTTATAATAAAAATAAAATTCGGCACAAAGGCCATTTGGGGAGTGGGGGTCGGTGGTCATTCTTTGACTATCTTAACTATCTCCATTCGTGACTCATGCATTCTTATAAAAACCTTTCACCATAAGAATTCGTTCTTCGCCTTCCAATCTATTTTTCTTTCCATTTACCATAACAAAAACAGTCTCTTGTCCAGGTTGATACATAACTGATCCTCAGCGACAAACAATGAAATGTTTGTTTTTTTAAATTACGACTCTAAAAATCACCAGAGGTCATCAGAAGAAGATATACTGTACACACTCAAAATTGTAATCCATAAAAAAACACCTTTTTTAAGACTTGACATTCTTGTACAGGTTGCCCCGATTTTACGCTGGTTTGATTTACGCCGATTTACAATAACGCTATTTTGAAATTTGCCTATTTTCTTCCTTCTTTTTGTTAATTCAGGTAGTATTTTATTAAGCAAGTTATTATTTATTTATTTTATGTATTACAATTACAAATTATGATAATTATAATGACATTTATTAGTTGAGAACCTATATTTGCCCGGCTCCTGTGATATATAGGTTCTCAACTAATAAATGTCATAATTATCATATTCTGTTGGATATAAAATTATCCGTCATTTTGATTTCAATTACAAATTATAATATAATATCATATGCATCAGTAAAAGCTTATACAATCCTATATAATCTTTTACTAAAGAATATAATCTGTATATTATATAGAAGCTATATAATGGCTGCACTTCGTCCATATCGCAAACAATATTCTCTCTCTTTGAGATACATGTTCTGTTTGTGTGTGTGTGTGTGTGTGTGTGTGTGTGTTTATTTTATTGAACTAAACTAAATCAAATATGCCATCTTTTGTTCGGACCATTCAAATTTCTTCTTCCCATCATTGTTGTTGACACGTTTCGGCCAATTCATTCTACGGCCCTCTCCAGGTGTAAAATGTATGTAAATAAAAGTTATTGTTTACTTATGTTATGTATTAACAAATAACAAATTAACATTATATATATTTGTAAAAACTTATATTAATATGCTTAAATAATAAGTTTATGTTGCGCCGATTTCGTTTACGTCGCCTACGAACGGGTCCCCGGCGCAAAATCAGGGCAGCCTGTATTAGAAACTGCCAACCAAAACTGTCACCAAAACTGTCAACATAGGCTTCTTCAGTTTTCAAATTGGTCTGGATGGCTATGTATGTGTCACGCACACAGGCCGCACCAATTGAGCTAGAGGGCTGAAAATTTAAACATTTACTCATTATATCTATAAAAAATGTTTTTGGTGGATTCGGGGTTTTTTTTAATCCCCAACCTTAAATAGGTTTTAAGGGTGGTTCAATTTACAATGTAATTTGTGTCCAGCAGCATTCACGCTTGTGAATTTCTTTTAGTGATCACTGACCAGCAAAAAGTGAAAGAAGTAACTTATTCATTGATCATCCCTTTTAGCAATTTTTTTTTAATTGATCACCCCCCAATACTGCATGCTGCCAAAAGAAGTTGGTCACGTGACGGTTTCTATTGAGTGACTAACCAGACCCGTTTGTTTACACCTCTTTTTCTGGTCTATGTCTAGAAAGAAGTTAATCTATTATTGCGCTTGAAGGAATGACATCTTGTGCATCAATGTCACCCATTCTCAATAACCGACCAAACGGAAAAATCAACCTGTGACGTAACATCACAGCTAGCATCCTTTTTTTGTTTACGAATTTTCTCACAGGAAAGGGAAAAATGTGGTCAAACTAAAAAAAGACCTTGAACGATTTGCTAGCGTTAGAACATTTCGAATTGCAACCCAGAAGCAAAAAACAAAACAAGAGTGATTGTGTCGGAAAGAAACACTTCATTGTAAAAAGATTGTCGTTGTCGGTTTACGGTCGGTTCCATGATGACAATAATCCCCGCATACGATTTGATCCGTGCAATGTAATTTCCGCTAACTTGGAATCCCGCCCTAAGATTTGATTTTTTTTCTTATTTTTTTCCCCCAGCATTTTTTGTTTTTCTTATTTTTTTCTTTCCTTCTTTTTCGATATTTATACATTCTTCCTTTTTCCCTTCTTCCTTCCTCCTTATCTTTCTCGTTCGTTCCCATAATAGAGAACAGTTTTAATTTTCATTCATACACTCGACGTTCGTCCGCCTTTAAGCACCTGTATTCCACCAACTTCCCAGGCTTCACTTCCTGTTTTTGGTCATTGAAGCTACCGTAAGACGATGACAGCAAAATAAAACGACGCATAACGATAGGTTAGAAAGCATTTGGTATGAATAGACACATTCTGAAGTGCACCTTGCCGGTGTGCTTAAAGCATAAAGTATACAATGGATGCATAATACCAGCCATGAATTACGGATGCGAAATATGGAAATGAAAACAAAACGAAGTGAAAACCAACTTAGAATAGCACAGAGAGCCATGGAAAGAGCAATGCTAGGAATAACTCTAAGAAATAGAAAAAGATCAGAGGGGGGGACTAGCGTGAAGGATATTATACAAATAATTAAGCAGCAAAAATGGAGATGGGATGGTCACCTAGCAAGAAGAGATGACAATAGATGGAGCAAAAGACTAACCGATTGGTGCCCATGGGACAGTAAACGCAGTAGGAAAAGACCAGACACGAAGTGGAAGGATGAGATAGAAAAGGTTAGCTCAATCTAGGTCGTCATGAAAGGAGATGGAAAAGGCCTTTGTCCAGCAGTGGACCCGACGACGTCGTCGTCGTCGGACTATAAGCCGAATCCCAAGGGTATTTGGAGGACTACCGTCCACTGCAACTCATCCAAGCACCCATAACTGTCCACGTTGAGTTTGTGTTGATGATTGATTGATTTGTTTAGCGGCATATAATGCCGAAATCAGTTTAAAATTACCTTTCACTCATTAGTAGGTAATTTATTTGTGGAAGGATATTATTTTCAGTTGGGGGAGGAGGCAGAGTATGAAGCCGTTGAAATCAAATTCTGTTTTCAACTGAATTCGGACACCGAATATTAGTAAAATGCTCTTCTAGCGTATTAAAACCAGAGTTGCCGATTTAGCACGTTTTCCGCTAAATTCAGAGCGTTTCTTGTTTTGGCAATGCAAAAAGGCGCGTTTGCTCTTAAACATGTTGGCCATTTTCGATCATTTCCGACTATTTTTAGTGTCTTTGGGGCGGTTTTTTTTTGGCCATTTTTGGCAATTTTAAAATAAATTAGCGAAAATATTTTTTGCCAACACTGATTAACATATCGTATGTTGGTGCGCATGCGTGCTGGTGTAGGCGTTTTCTTTTTTATTTGCTTTTCTTTTTTTTTTCTATTACTTGTTTGACCCCTTTTTTGAAATAAGCAAATTTATACATTGGGCCAATGTTTAACCAAATACAAATCATATTGCTCTTATACTTAATGTCATGTTATTCTATACAACAAGTATCTGCGGCTTGTTTTTGTTTGTTTGTTTTGTTTGTTTCTTATTACTTACTCCGGTTGTTCTATGGTTGGTGTCATAATTGTGGAATTAAGTTCACTCATTGACGTCATCGTCTCGTCTTTCTTTTCTTCCTGCCATAATATCTCGCTAGAAATGTTAGTAATGTGTTCGCACCCCTTTCTTTGTTACGACCACGCCGGATCTGGGCCGATCACCGAAGTTACACAACGTCGAGCCTGATCAGTACCTAGATGGGTGACCGTCTGGGCATATTTGGTGCCGTAAGCAGATGGGGGCCATGTAGAGAGCCTCCGGTGGCGATTCCATTAATCCTCCTAAGGAGGAGACCGATCTCTACACTACACTCAGTAACACAAGCCAAAGCCACCCCCCTCCAACTTTACTGGCCTAGCTGCGAGTGACAAGAAATGAATGAATGAAAGAACCCCTTTCTTTATTCATTCATTTCTTAATATTATATTAATGTAAAAGTTCCCAGTGCCATCTTTTACACAATATTAGGGACGTCTTAGAAGTGTCTTCGGGGGTTTCTCAACTAAACACTTTCTATTCTTGGTCAACACAGAAAAAAGTCGTTTTTGGACAAGACAGCCTCTGGCTATGAAATATGGATTCATTACGAGAATTGAAAACGAAGAAAATCGTGGCTATAGTCCAGTAATAATGTAATTTCACCCCACACAAATTGCAACAAAAACAAGCTCAACAGATTTCGTGTCCTCAATATGTTCTGAAGGAGAGAAAAAAAAGTCTACAAAAATTGTATGAAGGGAAAGTTTTGAAAATCGCCTTTCAAAAACGCCCTTTTAGACATAAAAATCATTTTAATCAAATATAGGCATATTGTATATCGTTGGAAAGGAAATTCCATGCTGATTAAAGAACCATATGCCTCAGAGCAGGTCATTTCGAGCTATTTACAATCAAATGTCATAAACCTTTGTTTTAAAATGAAAAATGAAACACCCGTGAAATAATTGTGCATGGATCTGCTCAAAGATTCATGACTTATTTTGTTATCAATTGCCCACCCTTCTACGAAATGTCATTGAAATTCAATGAGGTGTTTCATTTTTCATTTTTCATATGACATTTGATTATAAATAGCTCGAAAGGACTTGCTCTGAGGCATATGGTTCGCTTTCCAATGATATACATATTTTATGGGTAAAAAGGCGTTTTTGGTAGGATCATATTTAGGCGATTTTAAAATCTTCCCTTCATACAATTTGTGTAGACTTTTTTTCTCTCAATCAGAACATATTGAGAACACGAAATGCGTTGAGTTTGTTTTTGTTGCAATTTGTGTGGGGTTGCCCCACATTTTTGAGTAAACTGCCTGGACTACTAGGACGTCCTTTAATATATCAACCTAAACGGAATCTACGGAGTGGAGGTATTCTTTGTGTTTGGTGGGATTCTAAGGGAATTCATTATTACAAATTACTGGAACCGGGACAAATTGTTACTGCTCAACACTACAGTGAGCAAGTGGCACAATTGAATGACGCATTGGAAGAGAGAAGTACCATTTCTAGAGCAAGTAAGTCGACCAGTGATTTTGTTTCATGACAATTCCCGTCCTCAAGTTGCAAAAGCGGCGCAGCAAATAATCATGGAGCTGATCCGATCACCGAAGTTACGCAACGTCGAGCTTGGTCAGTATCTAGATGGGTGACCGTCTGGGAATACCAGGTGTCGTAAGCAGCTGGGGGTCATGTAGAGAGCCTCCCGTGGCGATTCCATTAATCCTCCTAAGGAGGAGACCTATCTCTACACTACTCTCAGTAACAGCTGAGAAGTTATTCTCCAAACCTGTCGCCTTCAGACAATGTTTTGCTTTGTCTCATGCTTGTTTAATCAGCGGTTCCAACAAATTCAAGATATCGAAAATTGGAATCGTTCTTTTATGATGAAATACACCATTTTGGCCTCAGATCATAGAAAACCAGGGAAAATACTGATTGAATAATGATGCTATGCATTTAGGCTGTTACATGGGAAATGTCATGTTTTGACTAGCAAGATGAAGGATGATATAAACAAAAAACGGTAAATATTTAATCAAAATATGACCCATTTGAAACAATAACCTTTTTCCAAAGATCCTCTGATAAGCCATCTCTATAAATTCTTTTAAGTTCAGTGGCCACAAATTCAGTAAAAGCACGAATTATGGCTTCGCTGTTATTAAACCTTTTATTACAGATATGAAGTTCAGAATTCTTGAAAAGATGATAATCTGAATGTCTGGTGAATATGGAAGATTCTGCAAGACTTGATATCCCAGTTCTATAAGCTGAGAGGTGTGTGGTCTGAAACTTTAGAAGGCGTCATATGGTCACTGTTGAAGTCCTAAAGTCCTCAGAAAATGTTCGAACCGTTGTTCGTGGGTTGTTGACCACAGTCGATAATCCTTCATCATTAAGAACAGGTTTGGGCCTCCATAGAGGTTTATTATTGGTATCCATATTTCCAGATCTAAACCTATTGAACCAACGCTGAACAGTTCACACTGTAGTAGTGTTCACTCCAAATATTTTGTTGGCGGTATCAGCAGCTTGAGCAGCATTATGCCCTAATTTAAAGGGAATTATTTATTACAAATTACTGGAACCGGGACAAATTGTTACTGCACAACACAACAGTGAGCTATTGGCTCATTTGAATGACGCATTGGAAGAGAGAAGTACCTTTTCCAGGGCAAGTAAGTCGACCAGTGATTTTGTTTCATGACTAATTTGAATTCATAGTTGAAAATTAGTTTAACTTCTCGGGTAGACACCATTGTTGTTAAGGGCTCAGAAACCTCCAATAATAACAAATTGCATCTCCATTTACATTGAATCTGAAAAAATAAAAGATTTTGTCAAAATTAAGATTTTGTTAAAAGTTCATGCGTAATAAATTATAGATGTTTATTGGAGATTGTGACACCGAAGCATCGTGGGTGCGTGTCTGGCAACGTCATATCTAACCGGTAGTCAAATAGAGGGTTAGAAGTGCATTTGAATTTCAAGGCTGTAACTCTAGACTGAGGTGCGGTGGTGGTGGTGGTGGCTGGGCGGGTAACGGCCAGTTTGTGTTCACATCGCATCAATGCCCTTGGGAATGGCATGAACCAGACCCACACCCCAACCCCAAGCTATCGGTAAAATAATGCAGGGTGAAGTTAATGATTCCACTTCGGGTGATTGTCGCCTCTAAATCAAATTCGTATATCGCAAACCAGGGCCGAGTAAGTAGTAATCCGATATGTAGAGCCCAAGCAGAGACAGCTGCAGTCGTGGCCAACGTAAGGGCACTACCTACTACTTATGACTACATCACGATGAGCCTAAGATTGAACAAGTTTAGCCTCAAACATGTCTATAAAATGTCACAATCTTTAAACCCCTTAACTGCGACAGGAGAAGCTCAGTCGCCGTGTTCTAAATGCAGCGGTAACTTTGATTATACAGGGTGGCAAAAAAAATAATCTCAACAGTTTGTTTTCTCTGTAAACAATGGACCCATCCACTTAAGATTAAGGACAGAAAAAACATAGAAACAAGCAGAAAAAGTGTCCGTAACAATTCAAGATACAATATGTTTATACACTAAAAATGCATCTTTTTTTTATGTAAACCAATCGAAAGGAGTTAACTCTCATAAAATAATATTTTTACTATGGAAATTCTAAAATAAAACACCCAGAAACCCAGACAGGTATCAAAAACCCCAGATCTGGGTTTAAAACCCCAGTGCTGAAAGCCTTGTTGCACACCACTATCTGCTCAGTTGTGATGCGTAGCCTACATCAGCCAAATCTGCTGGAGATTAACCCCTTAACTGTGGCAGGGGCAGCTCAGTTGCCGTGTTCTAAAGGCAGCGGTTATACAAGGTGGCAGAAAATAGGCTGAACGGATTTTCTCTGTAAACAATGGACCGTTCCTCTTAAGGTTACAGACAGAGAAACATAGAAACAAGCAGATAAAAGTCGTCTGTAAAGGGTCCATCGTGTGACCTGAAATTTTCCGTCATTCGCAGTTGAGCCATAGAACTGCAATGACCGACATTTCAGGGTTCCTCAAACTAGGTGATATCGCCCATCGGTGGGCGATTTCAATCCTTGGGTGGGCGGTGAGCAACTGTGCAGAAAATGGTGGGCGTTTTGAGTCTTAAAATCTGTAACTGGCAATAAGAAATGAGTCAACTGCAACATTTTCTATTATTAATCTACCAAACAGCAAATGTGATAACGCACATGATGTAGGTGTGTATTGAAATGTGTAAATGTGTGTGTAGGTGTGCATACGTCTGTACTACACTCTCTGTAATGAAGGTACGTTGTTAAAGATGACTAATTTTAAACCCAGTGTGCCTGCACTACCTGAGTTGCACTAGACATAAGGATCGCATTGATGATATCTAAAAACGGTATGTGTGTGCCAAACATTTGTTGTTACTACTTTATATTACCTTAATTAAAGAACCTTGTAACTCGAAAGCTGTTCATTTTTATTGTTTTGTAAGAGTTAAAAGGTTTGTTGGTATCCTTTTGAATATTTACTATAGAGGTGGGCGGTTGAAAAGATTTCCATGTGAAAGTGGGCGGTGACACCAAAAAGGTTGAGAACCCATGTGTTAAAAGAATCAATTCTCTCTTTTTCTTTCACCACCCTCTTCTCATTCTCTCTCCTTTTCGTTTCTATTTGGCTCCTATCTATATGCACACACATAAAAAATGTTTATATATAGTTATTTACTAAACTTAGTTGAGTCTGGCATAAGCTACAGTAATTGGGTTCCCAATGAGGATCGAACAATCTAAACTAACGAATTGGTTTAGTTTGTTAACCATAGTCCCATCCCCGTTGTATATACACACGAATTTAGAGATCATGGATGATCCAAATACTTATTCCCTTTGGTCGCGGAATGCTGAATACGGAATGCTGGTAGACCTATAAATTAAAATGTACTTTTATGGTAAAACAAAGTGTATTTTTGAATTCATCATGTCTGAAAACCATGATTTAGCCTTTTAAAGTACTCAGATATGTCAATTGGGAGACGAGATATGAAATTCTAATTTTTTGGTGTGTGCTGGCGGCCATTTTGTTTTATGCAAATGAGATAGTTCATCCCAACTTCTTTCTTGAGAACATCTTTTTTCTGAAAGTCCGGGTGGTGCAATGTAGGTTCTGCTGGCCCCCGGACTAATCACTTTAAGCAGCTGCCTTGTTGGGGGTGATCAATAACAAAATTGGAAAAGGAGGTGATCAATGAATAAGTTACTTCTCTTTCATTTTGTTGAGAAGTGATCACTAAAAAGGTCTGAATTAAAAGAAAAAAACATTAAATAAACAGGCGTCAATGCTGCTGGACACAAACTAATGGAACAATTTAGGATAAACTTACATTGCAAAACTTACTAAAAACCTATTTAAGGTGGGGAATTTACAACAAAAAAAACGAAATAACTTTGAAGAACCCTGTCGTAGATGAACCAGCAGCAACGAACATCAGCGGTTGGTGAATAATGTCAGACCTCTCGTCCTTCTTTCCCGTGGTCTTACCGCTAAGTTGACTCGCCTTGTATGTTGTTTCCGGGTGCGATGTACGCCTCATTTCCGAGTGCGTAAACGTCAGTCGATGGTACGTCGGCCATAATAATGATTTCTTTAGTAGGATTATGTTGAGGAGAGATCACCAGTATTACCCGGGGGGTCACACCACCTGACCCAGATAGGTTGCACAAACAAAGTCGATGGAAGAACAGTAAAAAATATGACAAATATTTGTAAATAGAAGGTGGTGAATATGAGTCAGCCATTTTCCAATGTTGTTGTTGTTGTTATTATTATTATTATTATTATTATTATTATTATTAATCATCATCATCATCATCATCATCATTGGTGTTATTATTATTCTTTGGTGTTATTATTGTTATTAGAAAAGCCTCCACCCGGTCAGGTGTGTGTGAGAGAGAGACACGTTCCTACGTCACCAGAAGAGTGTCCACGTGCTCGAAGTTTTTTTATTCTTCATGTTTCCAAATTGTCTAATTGGAAAGTTTTAGCCTATAACAAATCGAAATCCAGGCCATCAATAGGAACAAAACTTCTGGATTTTACAGTTCCGCCGATCCTTTCTTCACAAAAAGATTATCTTTTTGTATCAAATTATGTTCTCCATACAGTTTCTGCTCATTTCCCCCAAAGTAGTTGTAATTCTGTCTGTATGTAATTTTGAGAATTCCTCTGAGGCACATTTACTGGAAAACATTTTAATAATAGCTAAGTAATAATATCGATAATTCTTATAATTTCCGACACTTAAAAATGTAATGTTTAGCTCGGAATCGAGGTTAAGGAAATGACCAAAATCTTGCAAATGCCGTGGTTTCACTATTTTTACCTTTATTCAGGCAAAGACAGTGCTATAGATAGAGAGATAAACGAAATCAGTTGCAACGTTTGTTAATGAGCTATTGTGGATATCTATCTATCTATACACCTACATAGATAAAGACACCGAGAGGAACCTACTTATCCACCCGACTATTTACGTATATAGAGAAAGCGAGACAACAAATCAAGAAAATCATCGTTGTTTTTAAGAATGCCGGAAGTGATGACCACAGCTATGCGGTTGGAGTGATTTGTGCCTCTCTATATATAGGTGGCGCGTGGGTGTAGATAGATAGATAGATAGATAGATAGATAGATAGATAGATAGATAGATAGATAGATAGATTTTTAAAAAATCAATTGCAACGTTTGTTAATGAGATATTGTGGATATCTATCTATCTATACACCTACATAGATAAAGACACCGAGAGGAACCTATTTATCCACCCATCTATTTACGTATATTGAGAAAGCGACACAGACAGGTTCATACATGCATATCAGCAGGAGCGTGCGGGAACCCTTTGGTTAACGGGGTACAAAGGGCTTGATTTGCCCCAGAATTTACACGGTTTTGCCCGAATCTGCCCGTACGCCTATGCATATAAGCTGTGGAACGCACAAAAAGTATTTGAAGAGAATAAATGGTTACAGATAGATAGATAGATAGATAGATAGATAGATAGATAGATATGGACAGGTTGAGATGAATAGATAGATATATAGGTATGGACAGGTTGATATATATAGATAGATAAGGACAGATATAGATATAGATATATATAGGTATGGACAGGTTGAGATGAATAGATAGATAGATAGATAGATAGGTATGGACATGTTGAGATGAATAGATAGATAGATAGATAGGTATGGACAGGTTGAGATGAATAGATAGATATATAGGTATGGACAGGTTGAGATAAATAGATGGATAGATAAGGACAGATTTAGATAGATAGATAGATAGATAGATAGGTATGGATAGATAGATAGATAGATAGATAGATAGATAGATAGATAGGTATGGACAGGTTGAGATGAATAGATAGATAGATAGATAGATAGGTATGGACAGGTTGAGATAGATAGATAGATAGATAGATAGATAGATAGATAGATAGATAGATAGATAGATAGATATGGACAATCCTTTCCTAGGCGTATGACATATCTATACGACAACGATGGGCTTCTCTTCATTTCTGCACCGATTACGAGGGTCGGTCTTGAAAGAGTTGGTCTGGACCCCCACCCCACTGGTTACAAAAGAGAAGAACGAAAGTCAAGTTGTCAATTGAGTGAACATTTATTTTCAGAGCAGAGCAAACTCTTCTAATTCCTCAATTCATGTACATTTTATGTATTGTCAAACTCCAATCCAAGTCTTCGTTTTTTCTATCGTAACAAGAACAACAAGAACAACGAAAACAATCCTCACTCAATTTAGGGGAGTAAAAATGAACACTTTAGTAAAAATTAACATGGCAGGCCGGTCTCTTACCAACTGAGCTAAACTGACATATCTACGAAATGTATCTTACAGATACGCAAGCTTATTTCATTCTAATAAATAAATACATTCAAATGGTTCTTCGGACGATTGAACTCCTTCTTGTTATTTGTGTTGTAAACACGACGTTTCGGCCGATCCATTCTTCGGCCTTCTTCAGGGGTAAAATCCGAGTGTGATGGGTTAAACAGAAGTTATGTTTAAAGGGGGATAGCCCTTATAGCACATGGCCCGGGTGTTTCTGTGTCTTTATCTTCGTTCGAAGAACCATTTGAATATTAATGACCCTTCTCAAAACTATAGAAAATAAATACATTTATACTAAAATATATATGTTTTAAATATTTTTTATTTATTATATATCCAATACAAAAGTTGCAGTAATCATCTTCAGTCGGAATAGAAGTTGGAGTGTAGTTTGACACTGCAGCAGCCAGGATGTCTGTTCTTAGTTTCGCTCAT
This sequence comes from Architeuthis dux, assembly GCA_006491835.1. Lineage (NCBI taxonomy): Eukaryota > Metazoa > Mollusca > Cephalopoda > Oegopsida > Architeuthidae > Architeuthis > Architeuthis dux. The sequence goes on along the minus strand of VCCN01004515.1, from coordinate 3,240,337 downwards.
TTGGCAAAGAAATGATTGAAACACCGAATGGCGAGAGAGTGTTACCGGGCTTGTTACCACAAACTAGCTGGTGGGGGTTGAGTAAATTCAAGAGGAGGCGCGAGCCCGAAGGAAAACAGTAAGAATTTGTCAATTATCCTAACAAGGGTTTGCATAATAGCGTAATGAACATAATAGTCCGGGGGCCAGCAGGGGCTACCGCGCCCCACCCCCCATGATTCTACATTTAGGGTACCAAAATGTTCCTTAAGATGTCTTCTTTCAGAAAAAAAGGTGTTCCCAGGAAAAAGTTGGGAAGAACTACCTCATTTGCATAAAACAAAAATTTAAAATCCTGAAATACCTATAAATTATGTTAAAGTACTCAGAACTGGGAGACGAGATATGAAATTCTGTTTGTTTTGTGTGTGTGCTGGTGGCCATTTTGTTTTATGCAAATGAGATAGTTCTTCACAACTTCTTTCTTGGGTACATGTTTTTTCTGAAAGAGGACATCCTAAGGAACATTTTGGTACCCTAAATGTAGAATCATGGGGGGGGGTAAGCCCCAGCCCCCCCCGACTATAATATATTAAATTCTGTCCACATATCTGCAGTACCCATTTCAAACTAATCATCTGGTTGAAGCTGTGAGGGGGACGTGGAGGCATGGTCCAACTACTAAAAGAGGGGTGTGGTGGTAAAAAGGTTGAGAACCACTGATTTAATGGCACTGATCTCTTGCCTGGTACTTGTGTTGTCAAGAGATGCCTTTGTGGCGAAGTTAACAAGACAACCGGTGTGAATGGCCCACCAGCGGTGCTGTTTGTCCCTCCACGCCTTTCCTCGGCATATGACATATCTATAGGACACCCACCCCAGTGTTGACATTTGAATATGGCATCAGTTTCTAGGAGAGCAAAGTGATGACATTTTACAATCAAAATAAATATAAACAGTATAAGAAGGTGACACTAGACATTGATCAGCATATTGTAACCTTGGGTCGAACCAGGGTCGCCAGATGTCTTCTGCCGCACAAGACCAAATTTGTATGGTCTTGGGACCAA
>VCCN01004515.1:3184992-3221332 GCA_006491835.1 Architeuthis dux | reverse complement strand
ACAATTTTGTTTCGTTCACGATTGAACTCTTCAGTGGATTTATATATATGGGTCATTCCATGTCAAGTGGACCCCACTCGGCCATCTCAGGTTTTGCTCTAACTTTGCTCACATGTTCATTTGGGTTTGAAATGAAATCCTGTAAAATGTTAGCTAAATAACTTTACTCGTTCAGTCACTATGGATCCAAGAACAAGGACTACTTTGTTCAAAGCGACGACGACCAAATATTTTTTTCCATTTTCAACTAGCAACCATTCCACAACAGGAGCTTCTACTGCAATTTGTTCTCAGGGTCAACTTCATATGTAGATTTTGGAAATGTTATCAACCTAGCTCTAGAAAGCATAATTTCAGAAAAAGATGTCAAAATGGGCTCCAAATTTCATTGGTATTTCCGAGAAGTCTTTTTAAAGTAATTATTACTCAGGACCAAACCAACTTTGTGTGCTCCGTTTGACAAGGAAGAAAGTGATGTCAATGCACAAGATGTTACAATCTAGATCTTTCTAGCTTTTCTAGATACTGAGATATGAGGTCTCAAAAATGGCCCGAATTAGAAAACGACAAAGAAGCACCTGTGGAACAAGCTGAACAATTTTCTATCAAAGACCACTGAAAAGATCAATGTTTACAATACTTGGGGCTAGATTTTCAAGTTGGTGTCTTGGTTCTTTCATGTTCTAATCAGTGGTTGAAATGGAGGGGGTATGCGGGGATACAGTATTGACATTTTGTTTAATGACCTCACAGATTTTCGTGTAGGTGCAGCAATAGTCGTCAGGATTTGCTGCCCTGGAACCAAGCAACAGTCTTGTGGTGTGCAGGTGCAATAGTTGTCAGGCTATGCTGCTCTTGAAAATCATTCACTCGGCTAAATGTGTCTATTTGTTGTTAAGTGTTGACAATTAAAATGCATTTAAGAGGATATTTATTTAGTTTAGGATTTCTTGATTTTATGATAAGAGATTCAAGAATCTGAAGCCTTTGTTCCATGATTAATGTTATATAGTATGCGCGTATTGTTTACGAGTAACTAGCATATGTAAATATCGGTGCCTGGCAATCTAGATCGTCTGAAGATCTGGATTGCCGAAAATCAGGACTTTGGCCCCAAACTTCCCGGCTTGACATAATTATCTGCAGCTCAATACAGGATCGCGACGATAAGAACCGTATCATCTTGTCGGTGACTAAAGTTGCCGATTTAAGACTCAAAGGAAGAAGTATTGGGTCTAGCTCAGTGATTGCCAAAGTGTGCGCCGTGATTAGCTCCCAGGGGCGTCGGGGGATATTAAATAATTTTAGTAATTCCAAGTGTAACCACTGACCCCGGCTTCGGCGCGGTCAACTCTGGGGTCGCCTTTTACGGTGAAAATGTCCATAATTTCACCTGGAGACTTCTCGTCCTACTTAAATTATCTTTAGTGGGGACAAGGCCGGGCGAAACGACTCTGCCTGTCTCTTGAGGAGATCGTTTCTTTATCACGAAGCGCGTACGATGGCGCCTGGCCACTCACCACCCCCAACTCTTCACCCCCGGTTCTTTGTGAATTTACTTTTCTCAAATTATCTCTGTCTAGCGTCAGCTACACCAAGCAATCGCAATTCAATAAAAACTGAATTTTACAACAGGGAATGAGATATCACCAAAAGATGAATATCCTCTGCTAAGTGCTAAAGCTCGGCGAATCCTAATTTATCTTTGTCAACGAAGTTGTAAATAGGTATATGTTTTTGGTCGCGTCTGTCTGTTGGTTCGCATTTTTTCCTGCCCGCAAGATATCTCCAAAAGTTCTAAAGCAATTTCATTCAGATCTTCTGGGAGGGTGTACAATCAAAAAAGGAGGGACTGGTTAAATTTTGGAGCTGATTCATCCACAATTACCTCCCCTACGTCGTAGTTATATGACAAAAACACATAATAGCGTAATTTGTTTCCTATCCGCAAGATATCTCCAAAAGTTATAAATGATTTTCAGATTTCCTAGAAGGGTGGATAATAGGCAAAGGAAGAACTGATTAAAAAATGGAGCGGGTCCATGCACAATTACCCCCACCCACACACACACACGTCGTAGTTATATGTCCAAAACACATAATATCGCCATTTTCATTCAGACTTTCTGGAAAGGTGAAAAATGGGCAAAGGAAGGACTGATTAAATTACCTCCCCCGCGTCGTTATTATATGTCCAAAACATAATAGCGCCATATTTTTATTTTCCTGTCCGCAAGATATCTCTAAAAGTTCTCAATGAATTTCATTCAGATTTTCCAGCGGCGTTGACAGAGGTATGTAATGCCCTGTGTGTGCTTTCTAGTTCTATTTGCGATGACTTATCCCCGCGAGTCTGGGTTTTCGGCGGTAGCTGTGATTAAAAACAAGCATCGGTCAAAACTCAACGTGGAACAAGAAATGAGTTTGATTCCAAGATTTGAGAAACTGATGAACAACAGGCTCACTCACCCCCCACCCCCAAGTGTGTTGTACGCATGCGCAGTGGAAGTCGTCTGCTTCAGTCAATTTGAACGCAATTGAAAAATTAAAAACCTTTTGACAAACACGACATTTCCTTTCATTAAAACCAGTGAAAAGAATCATTTATTTTGCAGCTAAGTCAGTAATTCTTACGGAAATTATTTCTCAATCAGTTATTTCTCTTAATTATTAATCTTTTATTGGTTCTTGAATTTGTACCGGCATTTGGGGAAAATACAGCCCCCAAAAAATCATTTTGAATTTTGTTTCATCATTTTCCATGTTCATAACTGTAAGTACTAGTTTTATGGGGAAAACTTCATATAAATCTGCAACTTTTTTTATTTGGCCGTAAGCAGTTAGGGGGGGGCTTGACTCCTTGAGCCCCCTTCAACATTTAACGCAGTTCTTCCCAACCCGGGGGCCACAAAGATATTAGTGGGGGTCGGTGAACTTGTTGCGTAGTCATACCTTTCAAAAGCTTAGCTAAAGATTTACGGGTCCTAGCAGGAGGGGGGCTTTTTGAAGGGCCCCCTCCAACACTTAGCGAGATTTGTTATTGTATAATGTTTGTAGGAAATCAGTAGTTGAACTACTATTCCTAAAGCTTTTGGGGGACCCGCACATGGGGGGGGGGTAAAACCGTAAGTATGTTTTTGAAACAAAAACACTCCATCAAACAAAACCTTTAAACAGAAGTCAAAATTAATAATGCTTTTAAAAAGAAAAACGAAAATTGAAGGACAACCTACATTTGTGAAAGTTTGCGACTATATTCGCCTTTTCCTGCGAAACGGTTCATTGCAACTAGATGTAATGATTCAAGTTACCCCTTAGAATGTGAAAGATTAGAGTGTGCAAAAACAGAAATCCGGCGTGATTTGTTACATTTTAATGGGGGTTCAATTTACTACATGATTATAATGCTGAACTAGACCCCCAGTTTGTGTCAGCCAAGTGAAAACGCCAGTGATGTCATAAATAGGTCCACTTTATAGGTATGAACAAAAATGGACAAAAGATTTTCACCACAAAATCGATACCTGATTTTAAAAACAATCAAAATTTACAAAATTCCGTTCGATTTTTTTAATGTTTTTCTAGAAATAAAAGAGCCCAAATTTTTGTCTGAACAAAAAAAAAAAAAAAAAAAAAAAAAAAAAAAAAATTATATATTTTCTTTAATAAAACAAAAACGACGCCATTATTGATGACAGTAAGATAAGTTTTTTTAAATTTAAATATCCGTAGTCAAAAATCTATCAAAAGAAAAGTTATTTTCAAATCCAGATAATGTTATCATCAGTCAACTAAACTGCGCTAAAAATGTCATACATTTTGCCTTTAAAAAAAATGAAAAACGAATTTCTAAAACTTTCAATGGAATTGATCGATATTTTTATCAAACCAGTCACTGTTTATATTTCAATACTATGGTCGACGGAAGGGGACATAATCCATTTTTTTCTGTGCAACTTCTCCCAGGACGATACCCGAGCATGCCACAAGAACCCCGAAGAGCCGTGGTTCTCTGAACTTCGAGGACATGGCGATTTCGAAGAACAGATACTACATTTTGATCTTAGCCAAAAGGCCTTTTAAAACTTTCTTTACAAATCAATTGTTGGAAAATGCAACAGTCTGTAGTCTTCTGAATTATTAGGGATAAGAATTTCTTTTCCCTGAGAAAATAGAATTGTCGTCTGCTTTTACCGAGGATTGAGTAGACTACTAGCCCCCCTACCCTCACCCTGTATTTGTTTAATTTTATATGGATGACTCACGCGCACCCTTATCGAAAAAAAATGACGAAAAATCTCTTTTTTTTAAAAATTGAGTGAGAAAAAAAAATCTTTTTTTCACTAACAATCAAATAAAACTAAACATTTGCTGGAAAAAAAAAAAATCCCAAAGTAAAAGTTCCATTCCAGCAGTTCCTGAATATTATTCTAAAAAAAGGTAAACATAATTAGTATCTCAAGGGATATATCTAAAATGTGTAAAGGAAAAAAAACAAGAGCATAAATAAATCAAATTAATAAAAGGTGGGGTACGAATCAAATGAAAAAAATTATTCTTTGCCAAAATTTGGAATGGAAAATCTTTTTTTTTTTAAATTCGTTCATTAATAAATAAGTATCGGAAATTTTATTAAAACCGAATAATATGCTGATTTTTAAATCATTTTTCGAGAACACATTTAGTGGGTAGGTAGTTTCTATTTATGATGTAACTAGAATGCTGAACTCTTTACTTCATTGATTTTTGCAAAACAAGAAATCTTTTAATTTTAGGTTATAGGAGGAACTTTTATTTTTCACTTTGAGGGGTCAAAAATCAAGTGGAAAATTATATTTTCCAATATCAGTGGTCAAAAATCACATGGACAATTTATTTTCTCCAGTTTTAGGGTCAAAATCACGAGGAGGGGGGAGAGTTTTTAAAATCGAGGGCAAAATCTTTTCACTTCTAGAGCTCAAAATCGAGGGCAAAAAGTTCTGAATTCCCTTTGCCAATTATTTCTTAATTTCACTAACAGAAAAAGTATTTAACTGTCAGATATTTTGGAAAAATCTGACTTCACATCAGGGAATTTTCTTATTTTGAATGTTTTTATTCTGTTTAATTCATTCATTTTCCCCCCCATTTGTATTTGGAAAGTCATAATGTCTCAGACATAACAGGCTATAAGTATAAAGTTGGCATCTTGGGTGTCTGTTTATACCTCAAATCAATTTCATAACAAGACCGACAAACATGTCGGCACCTTCATATTTTTCGTTTCTGCTGACAAATGCTCATCTTATTTTCTCTTTATATACGGGTACCATTCGCCAGCTTAAGAAAATGTTGGCAACTTTGTCAACTTCAGCTTTCCATCCAGATGTTTAATCAGTTGATTTCAGGGAGACATCAAAGTCCACTTATGTTTTAGCTGCAAAGTTATCAGATCAGGTATTCAAGCAAATGAAATTCTCACAATTAGTTGATATTGCCACTCAAATTCCTAGCCCTACATATACTACTAGTATCATGTTACACTCATCACCACTCCCAATTTGGATACAAAACTTCCCCAAAACCCAACAGAAAATTTATTTATTATGAAAAATATACTGAATGCTTTAGAAGATCATGCAGATGCTGAAAAATCGCTGTGTATTGACTTTGGTTTGAGCATGAAACAATTACATCTCCAAATAATCATGAATTGAAAAGACAATAGTTTTCCAGTTTAAAGATAGTACATTGAAGAAGTCTTTTGGCACAGACTTGAAAATCAAAGCTTATTTATAACTATGTACATAATTTTATCATTGGCTGTTCTGAAATAGCGTTTCAAAATAAAATCTTGCTGAAAACAAGTCCATAGGGCAGGATTTTCAGCTAGATGCCTACTTTATACAGTTAAATAAAAAGATAAAGAATCTGACAGACACAAATTAAGGGTTCAGTTTAGCATTATATTTACATTGAAAATCAAAGTTTTGGAATTTTCAAAAAGTAAGATTCAAACATTTTCATATCTACACATACTAACAACTTGTATTAAAGTTTTTAAAAAAACAACAAGAAAAACTATTTCCATAAAAATGTTAATTTTAAAATTTTAAGGTTTTTTATTAAATTTTGAAGTTTTAGAATTTTAATATTTTATAACATCTAGAACATTGAAATTAAAAATATTTTTCATTTTAATAGTTTATTGTTTGCTATTTCCACAAAGATACTTTTACTTGGCAGCAGCTATATTCCCACCATCGGACATGTCTTTAATAGAGTATAAACAAAAGGGGTTTATAAACTGATAAAAAATATTTCTTATTTCTTGTGCATACAGACAGTTGGTTTCTCCATTGGGTTTGCTGAAATTTATAACAAATCACAAAATCAATTTTTTTAGCATTCATTCCAAAACTTTTTTTTAGCATTCATTCCAAAACTTACCAGTTGATGAACAGAACTGAAATAAGAGATTAATGTAATTAACAAAACAATTAAAACATTTTATTTCCACATGAATAAAACAGGACACAAAGTTTAGTATTATAAGAGTTTATTCTTTTAGAGCATTAAACTTGACACCAATGAATAACAATTGTATGAGATATTGTAATCATTACTTTGGTGAGACATGAAAGACATCCGCTATACATTCATTCTTAAATAGCAAAGTAAATGAGACCTGCTCTCGGGCACTCACACACTCACAAGGACACATACAACACATCAGTCCAGTCAGTCATCAACTAAGACAGTTGGACAGCCTAACTTTTGAAGATTAGAAGGAAGAAGACAATTGCATTAGCAACAGATATAAAGTATGAGAAAGGCCTAATAATCCATGCGAAACAAATCCGTTTGCTGTATATCTTTCATATAGATAAACTAAAAGTTATCTCAACTCTCAGATAATTGGAAATTAATTTTAATGTGCAATAAACTTATAGAAAATTCTAAGGACTTAATACATTAATTTTGATTAATGATGAAAAGAAATTGTACAGAAAATTTAATATAATATTTATTATTAAAGAAATTAAATTTCAATGAATATCAACGTAGTTTGAATAATTAAAGCTACAGAACAATTACAAAAAGAAAAGTTCATTCAATTCTTTGGAATAGGTCACAAAATTAATAACACTGTACATCTTTTACAAACCACTTTTGAATACTTATTAACGAAAATGTGATTTCAAACACATCTTTATTCAACTAAATTATCAATTGGAATATCAACAATTGAGAAAGGGATTATTAAGAGTGATTACGAATAATAAAGATATTGCCTACTTTCTGTTATAACCATTCTCTGTTGCTAATGTGAAGGCGATTGTAGTGAAGGCGACTTTGTATGGACCATAAATGCTCTCTGAACAGATCAGCTGAATATTAGGCAGCATATAGCATATGTTAGGAATAAAAACTGGAGTTCAGTTTGATTACTGAGCAGATCATGACAAACAAGGAAAGAGGCAAGTACTCGGGACTGCTGCTTTTTGATATAAGGTTTGGAGATCATTGTTAGATTAAAGCAGATAATACCATTAGTCTCTCATAACTTATTAGCATACACCAAACAACTGCTAAGTGTTTAGAGTTTCTTAAATTTATCTGCTAAATAATTGTAAAAATCACACAAAATATATATATATACACTGATGGGGAATTCCGAAAGTGTCAAATAGGTGAGTGTTGATTGTGAGTAGGAATTGGTCAGAATAGAAGAGAGGCTATTTCAGAAGCAGTTTCAGGCAGGTCTTTCTTTAACATGTATATATACCAGTGGCTGCCAACAATAAAAATAAACACTCATTTGCATTACAATTCATTACAGAAACTGGAACAGAAAAAGAAATAAATACAAATTCAATTTAAATGTCATCAAATGGTTCTCAGAAAAAATTTACAGAAGTTTGCTTTCTTATTTTTAAAAAAAAAAAAAAGGGTTTTTTAACAAAATATATGAAGTTACAAGACATTTACTTTAAACTTTCTTTTTACAATTTTGTCTTCCATTGCTCAATACATAAGTGCAGTGGTCACTAACTGTGCAAGGGATCCCATAATGTGTACACAAATAATATGGTAGGATATATTATTACTGCAATTCTGTTTCTTTCAGCATTCTTTGGGTTTTGTTCTCTTAAAATTACTTTACATACATGGTATTTGATATTACATTTATGATTTTAAGAAATAGTTATTAGGTGGGAGTTGTTTTAAAAAGGAGAAAATTTGTAATTTCTCTTTAGGGTTTAATTTGTTTTCGATGTTTAGAAAAAAAAGGTTTTCTCCCTGGGTGAAATACAATAGAGACAGAATATATCCAAATGTAAACATTGATAATAAAAAAAAAAAAAGAAGTTCTGAGCACTCTTAAAAGAACGATTTGAGAAAATCAAAGACTACATTGAAGTGTACAGAAAAGAACAATGTAAGTGAGAGTCAAAAAGAATAAGAACTTCGATAATAAACAGTCATAATCCGACTCGAGTAATGATGGGCTCCAAGTACAATGAAATGGGTACAAATGAAAGAGAGATATGGAGGGATTGAAACAGAAGCAGTGTGAATGATGGAAGGAATATATAACAAATAGGAAAAAAGATCACATGAAATGAGGAAAGTTTTAGAAATCACAATATAGGAGATTTTATGGAAGGATTGACAAAATAAAAAGGAGGGATCAATGAATTGACTTAATCACAATGAGGAATCACAAACTTATTTAGATAGGCAAGAAGATATGCAGTAATGAGGCAATTGGTATTGACATGTGTAGGTACACATTTTTAACACTGAAAAAGTCTTTTCCATATTATCCAAAATGTTAATAGTCAAATATATGAAAATACTTCAAAGTTGTCTGCCTTCTGGAGACAGTGATAACAAAATCACACAGCTGAAGATATTTAAAAACGGCACAGCCCAAATAGTCAAGGGAAGAGTTATACAAAACTGACATTTTTTTTTAATATTATCATCAATAGCTTTCACAAAAACTATAAACCTTAAGCTGTGCAATGTTGCCAGAATAAAAATAAATGTCCGAAGCCTCCTATGGGGATTACAAAGAAGGAAACCATGCAAGTCAAATAACATATTTCACAATGTTTCCTTCATTTCTAAACGTAAAAGCCACAATAAAATGTGACATACAGCATGTCAAATGCCAACAGTACATAGATTAAAATGCAGACACATAGATATAACAAGTGACACAAGAAAAAATGAAGAACGGGAAGGGAAAGAATGGATATATTGGCACATATTCAGACACACCCAAACATACATGAGTGTGAAGAGAGCTATATCATTAAATGTAGCACTGCAACCATGCACACAGGCTGACAACAGAAAGGTACACAACAAGTAGACAACATGGCCAACAACTTCATTTGGGTTTATTTAAGATATTTAGTGCTTATACGAATAAATTTCTGAGGTAAAACAAGCACAAATCCAAAGAAATGACAACTGGTTTTACAATAATCAATAATATAACTAGCATTAGGTATTTAATACCAGATACCATAAGCCAACCATGAAAATAATGGCTACACAACAAATACAGTACAGATCTTAGCATAAATGATAGGAACAAATATTTTAACTTGGAAATTTCTTTTTCTTTCTAAAGATGTCATCACAAGCTTTCCTCATCAAACAAATCAGCACAGAAAAACAACAGTTTAGATTTTTGAAATTATTCTAAGTATCTGAAATCTATTAGGTAATTCTAATAGAAATAGATTTAGTAGGCAATATTTCTCTTATAAAATTCTTATTTACAAGTCCTTAACTAAAACAAAGTTAGATAAATTATATATATATATATATATATATATGACAAACATTACTGATTGAATAAGCTACTAAAAATGCTCTAAATTTTAAATAAGCTTCAGTTTGATGTTTGTTAATATTACAAAATGCAATACTTAAAAAATGCAATTTCCAAAAACAAAGAATTGCAATTAGAAATAAAACCTTATTTTTCTAATCCAAATATATGAAGCATTTTTTAATAGTTACACTACATATATACACACATTTGTGAATTAAATTACAAAGAGAATGTCTAAATCTCCAAATTCTACAAAGGCACTAAGTTTCCAGTATAGAAATATCTATTGAAATCAAGCAATAAGAATGCTACTTCAAAGATATCCTTAATCATAATTTGATATTAGTTTTATTTACAACCAAGAACAATCTGTGCTCTGCTGTTTTGCCTGATAGAGTCCAAGTAGTGAAGACTTATGAATAGTCTATCATGTTATAAACCATGATCAACTGGTGACAAGAATAGGGGAGATATTTCGCCCCCACCAGAAGAAAATAGGTTTTCTTTTTTTGTAAATTTAGAAAGACTGATGGATGGATGATTAAGTGAATCTAGATTGTGTATTGGAGGTAAGGATCTTTATAACTAAATATGTATATAAAATGTACATATACACACCCCAATGACAAATATGGCTATTCATAGGTCAATTGTTTCTATAGTATTTTCTTAGTATTCCAGTTGCTAGGTCATTTTTATATTTCTTTTTCTTCTTTCATGTGTCTTTGCCTGTTTTTCCCCCACATCTTGCACTTGACATAGCAAGAAAAGTGATATTACTCAGCATCATCATAATCATCATCATAGTGATAATGATGCAATAAGCATTTCTCTTAGTTGGCTTTCAGTTCCTCACTCTATTGCCATCACTGTATCGACGGCGACAGCAGCAGCAGCAGCAGCAATAATAGAATCACAAGGTAAAGGGGACAGAGAAACATGTGAGAGGGAGGGGGGGGGTGGAAGAACATGGTGCTGGTAACATGGTGAAGGAGGAGGAAGGAAAAAAAAAACAGAGAGGGAGAATAAGAACAAAATGCTTGAACTTTGTTAAAGAGAAAAACCAAAACAACCAAAAAAAAAAAATTTTTTTTTTAAAACTGTCCATTCTTTTATGAACTTGTCCACTAAAATTAAGTTGTTGCTTTTCTTCATTTTTTTTTCTTCTTTTATTCCATTCATTCTTTCCCACTAGATCTTTTTCTTTCTCCTTGCCAAAATTTAAGTAACCCCGAAAAATGGCCATAGATAATTTCTGTTTCAATGTTTGATGTCAGATCAAATGGTGGGGAGGAACAATTAGCTGTAACATCATGAAACTTTGCACTTTGAACAATGGCACCAGATTGTCCCTGGTCAGGCCAAAGGAAGAAAACATCACACGTAGGTAGTGTCAAATGATCGATGGAGGTGTGAACACAATGAACTTTTACACAAGTAGAGTCTCCTTCTAACACGCAAAACTAACTCAAAAAAACCCCAATCTATTAACTGTTTGAACTAGAAGGAGAGAGAGTGCTGTGTTTACACTTAGACATGGCCCATATAGTTGACATCAGAAGCACCAGTGTTCTGTTCATTATGACAGCTTAAAGAGGTGTAAAAGAAGGACATAATAAGGAGAAAGAAAAAGAGTTAGTATGGGTAAGCAAGCGCTGATCAAAAGGTGAAAGGTTGATTACACACACACACACACACACACACACACAAAAAAAGAACAGTTGATCTATCAAAAAGAAATGGACAAGTTCAAGAAAAGAAAGAACTGTGGTTTTTAAAGCAAAATGGGAACAAAGGATCAAAACTAAAACATTGCAGTAAAGATAAAAACCCTAACTAAGCACCAATTAAGAAGAAACGAATGACAGTAAAGTTTGAGTCTATCAAAATAACAGCCTTCTTCTCTTCTAATCTGATGTTTAGTATGCATAAGAAATTACTTGATCTTTGGTAGAATTTTTGCATTATCACTTAACAGATAAGACGTTTTGGTATTTGAAAATCCACACAAAGAATTTGATTTTAAAAAGTACAAAAAGGTTTTTAAAAATTGTATAATAAAAAATATTCCAAATAGAACCAAATTTAATGAGACAAAAAACAGAAATGTTAATAATACAAGGTCTATAGGCAATTAAAATAGAGAATTATCAAGTAGGATCTTTTAAAGAAATCACAAAGGACAATTAACACAATAAAGAAATGGCAAAATACCAAAATCTTAATTAAATAATGGTCCTTCATGTTAAGATGTGAATTTAAGAAAATTTAAAATTTTGAAACGGAAAAATCTAGATCAAATTATGGTTATTGGTTAAGTTTGGGTAAGTTTTTTTTTTTTTTTTTTTTTGTTAAATATTATTATTATTTATACTAACAATCTACAGAATGGTTCTCTAATTGCATTTCTACAAATTTATTTCAAGAAAACAGTAATATTCCTTGGTTTTATTTCATGGATAGAGTAGACCAATAAAATCTTATGAGTAAATAAGATATTGTTCACTTTATGGAACCTTTCTTTTCTGGGTCGTTATTTCTAATTGTTCAGTGACTAAACATTTGCTTTACATTATTTCACGTAAGTAAATAGTAAGATAGATAAATTAAAATAACTTAAATGGGCAGCAGAAGTTATTACAGCAAATACTCTTTCCATTAATCAGACAAAAAATAAACCTGTTTAATGAATTGATGAATGTTAAGTCTGTTCTTGAGATATTTATAACCATCTTGTGTTAAAAACACGTCAAATTCCCAGAATGATTACCATCAATAAACTCAATTGCCTTCATCAGTAAAAAAAAATTATTATAATTAGAAATAATGTTTGTTTATATATTGCACTCCATGCACCAACAGTTTTATCAAAACTGTTTCAAATTAGTAGAATAAATTGACCATCAGTTTTCAGTAGTGATCAATTAGTACAGTAGAAGAATTACATTTCAGACAGTGAAGAGAAATATCCCACTTTTTAGTTTCTGGATAGAAAGGGTCTAAGAAACACATTTTATTTACTATTTTATGTGCATTGTTTAACCCTTTTAGCACTATGGCCTTTTTGACCATATAGCAAAAAACTGTCAACCAAAACTGTCACCAAAGGTATCTTCAGTTTCTAAGCTGGTCCAGCTGGCCTTTTTAGGCCAATATATTGCCTATGTAGTGTTTTTGGCTATGTTATCAAGTCCGATATATCAGTGCTATAAGGGTTAATATTTTTGCAATGTCTTATATTTATTGATAAATGCTCACTTGTAACATGTTTTGTGAATAAATAAACAGTATAAAGTTCCAATTCAAGTCAAGTGATCTCAAACAAATGTCCACTTTTCAAAGTTACAGTCTATCCTAGTTTTAACATTTGAAAATAGGGATATAATTCTTCAACTGTCCACTATGGTATGAAATGTAATCAAATGTACATACAAGAAGGCAGCAAGGATAGGAATATAGCTTGTGCTGACAGGGATACAGTTTCAGGCTATTTTTCATACAATTTAATTGACTAGATAGCAGTAGAAAATATTAGAATGCTACAACAACAATGGTATCTGCTGGTGGAGCATGATGAATAATACACATTGTCGTCACAAACAATTGACTGGTGCACAAATATTTAAATAATGTAGGCATTTGTATCAGTAAAATCAACTAATTCAAAAACAAAACAAAAAATGTTGCTTTCACATGAAAAAGTTGAAAATAAATCTGTGCAGTTCATTTCAGGTGAGAAATGGTCATAAAAAAATGTGACCCCAGTGTGTAAAAGAGTATGCAAAAGTTAACTTTCAAATATCAGGGTAGGAATATGAATGAATGGCTTTTCTAGAAGACATCTACAAGTAATATTATAGCCAACACTCATCCACCATGACTTCTGTATGCATGTATTCACAGAGTTGCCAGAATTTGGGTTACAAGGGGAGATAATCAAAGCTTTATCTCGGTGACTTACCCAACACAGGCATTGGAATAGCATTAAATTCGGAAATTGAACCAGTTTGGGGGCAGAGGTTCAATACCAGCCTCTTGAGGATTCTCAAGAGGCTGGTATTGAACCTTTGCTTCCAGACTCGCTCGACTTTCAAAGGCTGGTATTGAACCTCAGCCTCCACTCACTAGATTTCCGAATTCAACGCTATTCAAATACCTGTGTTGGGCAAGTCTCTGAGATAAAGCTCGGATTAACTCCCCAATCAGGCAACCCTGTATACTCAATTAAGTGTATTACTCCCAACCAAACACTGGGTTACAATTTTAAAATTAATTTTACTCTCAACCTGACTGACTCAGAGCTACTTTTTTCTATTCAATTACAGACTTTTATAATGCATTGTAAATTGGTTTATCAGCAGTATAAGCACAATTTATTTTCTCCGTAATTTAATAAACTTTTCTAACAAATATTAGTATGATTTTAAATGCACATATATACAGATTTTCACATGAAATGTACAACTTGCGCACACACTGTCATTCTGCAAACATGACTTTATGGAATGTTAAACAAGATATTTTCAATGTATCTCTACAATGAGATGACTGTATGAATGAACCTATGATTACTTTTTTTTTATTTTTTTATTTTTTTTATTCATTTATGATTTATCATACAAGTAGATGCTTACAATTATATATACATAAACATGCGCACACGCACACACACACAAACTCACACACACACAATTATAAACAATGAACTTTCATATGAAAGTGAATAAATAAAAATCTATATTTTTGTGACATTAGCAAGACATTTAATGCATGGTTCATTACCAAATTTTAAAGATTATTATAGTTACCATAAATGCCTGAATATTCCTTATTGTGAAAACTGTACTCACATGCAGACTCATTAATTCACACAAGACAAAAACAATCTCACATTTCAGAGAGGCACTAAAAAGAGTTTGACAATCTAAGAGTACATGTCCACTACTTTCTGAACCTAATGTTATCCATAGTGTGACCAGTGTAAACTGAATCCCTGTCAGCATGCCTGTAAAGTGACAAATTGAGCAAGAAATTGATCTGTTGACAAGTATTCACCATCTTTTTAGATTTTCTTATGTAAGGCAGTAAACTGGTATTTAGAAGTTGAGATTTGAAAAGTAGAAAGAAAAAATTAAGTATTCCCACCCCCTTTTTTTGTTAGTTTTCTGCTGCCAAATGAACCATGTAGCAAAGTATACAACTGCACAGTTAGAAAGAATGTGCAGTAGTTAAGTTGGATAAAAAATTTATCTTCAAATTTCCTTGAAATTATCCAAAGTGGTTATTTGTTTTGGAAATTAAAAAAAAAAAGAAAACGGATCAACCAAAGAACTTGAGGGGGGAAACCAACATTGTTGTCATGGGTTACTACAAAAGTGGTGCTGTGGCAATTTGGGCCAAGCTTATAGAAAAAGGTTTTTGTTGGTTGATGGTTGAGTGTATAAAATTCAGGTGTGAAAGAATAAAGTCTAGTCTAAAGCAGGTAGGAAATAAATCTAGGCATTATAGTCTATGACAGGAACAATAACATAAATTGAGATGCAGCCTATAGCTTTTAACATCTCTAACTTACAGATAGAAAAATAATAATAATCTGTATTTCCTATGTATATCAGGATGCTTCTATCAATTCTTTTTCAATTTTTTCATTTTGACTGCCTTTAGAAAGAAAAAATAAGAATGTTCAAAAATAATGGTGCATCAATATAAAATAAGACCAACTACTAGACCTAGACAGAATGACAAGTGATATTTAAAAAGATATCTAAAAAAGAAAAATATTCCTTAAAAGCGGAAAAGGACAATTTGTTAACTTATATAAAAACTATTATTTTATATTGCAGAAAAATAGATATATCACTGGTATTTTGATGAGATTCAAATTCTTATAAAGTTCAAGGAGAAATGGAAGACAAACTTTTCCTTTTTTTAGAAATTTATCCTCCGATCGATAAATAGAAATTGCTTTGCACATTAGAGTGAATACTTGTCAACCAGACAGGAGTGGGGGTGGATCCACATATTAGTGAGGTCAAATTAAGTCATACATCCCTCCCTCTTTATTCTTTCTCCCTAGGTCACAAAGGCAAAGCTGACTGCCATCTTGTTGCCTCAGTCCAGTGAAATAGGGTGCTGATCAGGCCAACAGGGGTCATGATTGTACTTACAACTGCCTCACCAGTAAGGAAAGACGGGCACTCCCATCTGTTCTGATGCAGTCAAAAATAGTACCAACATGACAAAAACACAGGCAATCTCCCCTAGCAACTGGCCTAATTGTCATACAACGGCCTGCTTGGTGTTGCTGGTAGATGCCACCAATGAAGACACAGTGAGTGCGACTTTGGCCAAACCTTTCTCTTCCAATATGTCATGGGCTGAGCAGATACGACCCTGAAAAAATAAAAACACAGTCATAAAGCAAATGACCTATCAACAAAAATAGATAAATTAAAAGCTTATTTAAAAATTTAAAAAACTTGATCAATACTTTCACCTGTAATAAATCTATTTATATATTTTAACTGAAGAGAAATCTATTATAATATTTAGATTAAATATACCTGCTGATGAGTGGAGAGCTTACTAATTCATCATCTTAGGTAGTGAAGTCTAACAGAACAGCATTATTTGGTACTAGATAGGTAACTAGTAGCAAATATAGTAAAATATATTTGAAAAACTTAATTTATACAACCAGAATAACATTTTTATTGGAGGCAAAAAAAAAACAAAAAAAGAAAAAATCGAAAATTTACAAAAAAAACAACAAAAAACAAAAACAAAACAACAAAAAAAAAAAAACTAAAATTGCAAGTATTAGGACTGAAGAAAAAAAAATGCTCAAAACATTTATAATCTATTATTTAAGCTGAGATAAGCAGTTGATAAAAGAAAATATTTTTCCTGGCCTTCTAAAAAGAAATTCACAATTTTTCAAATATCTATTTAAGTTGATTAAAATACTTGTATTAATTCTTTTTTTTCTTCAACTTTTCTCCTTACCAAAATAGGTACCATTGCTATGTATAAGTATCAACAAGGAGGATAATCTGTTCAAGGGAGACAATTAAAAAAAAGAAACCAGTTTGAATTAGAAGCACACGTTACTACAAAGTGAAACATTTTTCAGTTAAAAATACAAAATATTTTACATTAAACCGTATAACAATTGTTACCGATTGATTATGTTCATACAATTATTGGGCATTAAAAACAACAAACCCTCCATAAGTGCAATTGCTAATTTCATTGCAAATCAGAAATCGTACTGTCTGGCATAATGCTTGGAATTCAATAGCTTTCTATTTCTTAAATATTTATTAAGCAGTAACTAAAAATATGGTTTTTATTTTAATAAAATTAAAAGGAAGTAAGAAATGTGTAAATAAGTGCAGTTTTTTTACATTTTATAAGTGGCTGTGCCTTGCTTTCAAACATGTGAAGCTTGGTCAGATTTGCTAAATCAATCCCCCTACAAAATCTAAATAAACACTTTTGCTAAACATCTTTGTCTGCTTAAACAATTGAATCATAGAAACCCAAAACAAAATAGTTTTTGATGAGATTCAGTCTCTTGTCCAGTTTCCTATTGCCTGCCTACATTTCCACACCTGAGTAATATGACAAAACTTTAGTAACTATTTCCAAGGCCAGCAAACCACCTACCATCAATTACCAAGTGATGTATAGAGAAACATAATATGCTACTAACCAAGTTGCACTATCCAGTGAAGAAAGTATGTGCGAGTATATCCTGCTCATCATATATTCAAAAGATCTTTATACCTAATACTCAATCTTAGAACAGAATTTTCAGTTAAATTGTTTATATTGCCAAAGGGAAATAATTTAGGCTAAATGACAGTCATTTGCTTTCTAATTCAGTAACCAGTGTTAAAATGAACAGGCATTTTTATTTTTTTAGATAAAAATAACAATTTAATCTCAATTAGACAGTCTTGTCTGTGAAGGAATTATTTAATAGAAACTATTTTAAAGAGTATAAATTAAAGCCACATTTCAAAGAGGCTGAACCAGGTTTTATAAACTCAACCCTTCTAGATTAATATCCATGAAAAAGAAATCATTTCAAATACTAGATATAACAAACAAGCATATTGAAAACCTTTTTATGCAGGCTATTTTATAAATACATTAAAAATGTAAATGTTTGCATGGAAAAATACAAGAATCATAAACAGTATATTTTTTTTCTCTTTTGGAGAAGAAAAATCAAGGATAAGCTTTAATTTGGATAAAATGTGGTTAGTTCCCCCCAACGCACACTTTTTTTTTCTTCATGTATTTACATGTCGGAAAACATTTTTATATAAATTTCACAAAAATACCATTTAATACTTTACGCAGTGGTTGAATGAGCAAGAAATTTAGTTTGGATTACTCTAATAATCAAAAACTTACAAAAATGAATTGTAAAAAAGATTTTATGAATCATGAAACTCTAGAATATAACTTGAAATACATTAAGATGTTAACATCTTAAATTAATATTCAACTCATTTTCACTGAGGCAATGTATGAATTGAATAAAAATTGAAACAAAATGCTTATCAAAACAGTAAATCACGTATTGAAGTTATTATTTTAAGAAAGTGCAACTAGAATAGAAAGTGGACAAGTATTCAAACAACATTTGTGTGTTTTAAATAACTTATGTCAATAGTCAAAGTATTTTTAACTAATTTTATGAAGTAAAATGTATAAAGTATGAGTCTACTGATTTCATGTGTTAATCTTGTTGTACAACATTTACAAAAGAATGAGTCTAAAGGACAACACAAGAAATGCAAGTTAAAATGGGGGAGTGAAACTTCAAGTGATTTTAAAGTAAATAAGGGACGGCATTGTGTTCTTTCCTACCTGGAAAAGTCAGTCATCCAGAGAAAGATTATATTGTACATGATCATGTGGCTGAAGAAAGCAGCTGCCTGAAACTAAACTAAATTATACCATTGGTACCCACAATTTTTCACAAATTCAGAAGACAAGTTTGTGACAAATAAGAATATAAACTGAAATCCAGTGAAGCCGATTCATCCACCTATGAAATGGTGTGGGGGAGATCTCTTTTTTGATAACTGAACATTCTAACAATCTGGTATTACTAAAATGCAATCAGCAAAATAAAAACAATGTATTAAAGAAACATTTTACAAGTATAAACAAGATAAGTGAGCTGATAGTTTTTTTAAATGCATTTTAACTAACAAAATGCTATTTATAAAAACTAAAAGTTTTATCTAGAAAATTGTTTTAAAAAGAAATTCCCCCACATAGCTAATTAGGAAGTGAATACAAGATGTTTAATAACAAACATTAAAAGAAATAAACAAGCAGAAATCTGAATTTTAGGGTTTCTTTTCTCCAAAATTTAATGTACAATTATTGATGACAGGTACAACAACCAAAAGAAAATATATATACATATAATATACAATAAAACTTGTTTAAGACTCCAACAAGCACACATCTTCCATTCCGGAATAATTTACAGTTGGTTAAAAGTAGACATAATAGGGCCAATTATAAATATTCAAAGCCCTAATAAGAACTAGAAAATGGCCAAATTACATAGAAAGTTACCACACTGATATTAGCATGCTATTATTGTCATTTGTGGATTCATTGTTTTACATTAAGATATCAGTTTGTTTTTTTTTACAAAATTTGTATTTCAATTAATGTTTAAAATATTAAAAAGAAAATGTGGGAGAAGGGTAAGAAAAGAAAAATAGGGAGACAAGTGTTCATTGGAAGCAAACAATCAATAATTTTGAGGTGCTACATATTCATACCAAGACAGTATCATTCAAGATACAGTTTCTTTAAAAAATAATCAAGTACAAAAGGATAATCTTTTTAAATATGATTATAGTAAATCACCAAAAAAGGAATTTTATTTTACTTTTGAATATCAAGTCTGCAATGTAAAGTTGGCTGATTTGCCAATAAATATTTGCTCAACTCAGAAACAATTCTGAAAATTTGAAGACACCAATGGCCAACTTACAGCAACAACAAAAAATGAATGGCTTTAAATGTGGATTCATTTTTTTTTTCTTTATTACAAATGATAACAGATCGATACGCGTAAAAATGTTAGGAAAACAAATAAGCCATTGTTCTATTTACATCTTTTCCTATAACAATTTTAGAATATTTTTCAAATTACCTAAAGTAACAAAACATCAAATGTTTCCCTTCCTATATTTTCTTTTAAATTCAGTCTAACCAAGAATTAAGTATCTAAAGCAATAGAGAAAATATTTTATCAAAGTTTTCTTTTAGATGGGGTTCAATTGGATAATTGCTACCAATCAAAGTCTTTAAAGGACAATTTTGCATTCCTCTTACCCCTATGATATATTTAAGAGAGAAGGAAAGTATGCTTCCATTTAATTAGTAAATGTTATGGAAATCATATTCTTCTGCTGTTTTCTAAACCTAATTATGGATTTTTTTGTTAACAATAATTGTCATATACTTTCAATCGAATGATATTAAGTCAAAGTTCATACAACAATAAAGTATTTTTTAAGTTATGGAAAGACAAAGTCATGCCAAGTATTACTAGAACAATATATCCATTGTTTTAATTATTCAAAGAAGAAGAAAAAGTTTCATTTAGAATCAAAAGGTAAATATTGCATATAATTGTGGAACAAAATGGTTATTCTACAAAATTGTAGAAATTTTTATAATTAAAAGTCCTTCAATTTTTATATTTAACATGAAAATGGATGCTTAAGTATCTAAAAATGAACATCTATGTACATATATGTGCAATAATAATGGCTCCATAAAATAGGAAATGGTTTTCTTCAAACAAGTTATTTTGAATTATTATTGGATAAAAATTCACTATTATTTACAAGTGGAATAAATGATGTCACTTGATTTGTAAACATTAAAAAGAAAAAGATGTTTACTACTTTTTGTAATTGTAAAAAAAATTGACATGTCTGGATTTTCTAAGTTATTGATAAAAGTTTATATTTTCAAAATAAGTTCAAGATTAAAAGTGAAACATCATGATTTATTTTAACATTAACATTCAAAATCTATAATAATCCCTCTTTAAGCCAATCAGTATTATAAATGATAAATTATAATGCCTGTTTAGAAATATATCTTTATACTTGCAGTTGATGAGAGTAATCTTGCAAATTCTAAGAAGTAAAATTGTGTAGTTTTTTTAAACTTGTAAAATAGAAGTTTTTGAAAACTATGGTAATCATTTATAAAAGACATTAGGTATATTGTATGGAAAGATGTTGTAAAAACAGTGACCTTAAAATAAATGTAGTAAAACTATATTTTAAAAGATGAAAAGAAATACAATTTTACACAACATCAAAATGAATGGCTTGAAAGATTAGCAAGGAATTTGTATATTTTTTTCTAATCTCATGTATAACTCAGCAGTAAATATTCTAAGCAAGTGTTGTTTTTTTTTTTTTGTCAAAATAACTAATTTTGTAAATTCCAGTAAAGGGACTGGCTAAGGGCTCAGAAAAACAAAAATTAACCGTTCAGTTGCCTTCAAAATACAAAATTTTAGAAAAAAAAAAAAACAAAAAAAAAACAAATACTCTGTTCTTTTTGAATTGTTGGCTGATGCAGGTGCAAACAATCAATTAGGTAATCATAATATTTAGTAGCAAAAAACACAACCTGCAAATTCAGTCGTCACTAGGTGCCCCCACTACTGTGGACTTGGGTCAGAAAAAGTTAAGAAATATGTACAAGTTAGATTAAGTTTTATCAAAAGAAAATATCACAATATTTTTACTAAGCAAACGGTTTTATGAAAACTGACAAATCTGCAACTTGTAAAAGTGACTTTACATTTTTTTTTTTTTTTTTTAAATACTTAAAATGACAACTTATGTTAAAAGCATAAAAGAAAATATTTAAAATATTACTTTGTAATCTTAATCTAAAAGACATTTTTTACTATTTCAATAGTTTGATCATAAAATTAATTTATTATTTCATATGGATATGAACATTTTAACATTTGCAGGTAGTTTCTTTAAATAGGGACAAATAATATTAATTATGATAGATAAATATCAGGGAACAATCACTTGTTACAGCTGAATAACAATGGATATAAACACCAGAAATCTATTCAGGTTGGAACAACAAACTTATATGGGCAACCAGTGGAATAAGAGGGAGAGATATATATGAAGGGAGGTAAAACATCTTTTGGATTAAGTTGACAATTTTTAAAACAAAAAAACCAAAGTAGAATTATTTTCTACAACCATATAAAAATAGTTATTTAAAAGAAGATTAAATAACTTACCTTTGAAAATAGTTATAATAATGTTTTGATCAAAATCCTTATCAAATTTAAAAATCAAAAACTTTGAGATGGCAATGAAAAAATGATATACAGAAAACTGAATGGAAATAAAATATTAAAACAAGGGAGATAATTGTAAATGTACAAATATTGAGTGTTAATTCCCTTGAAAATTAAATTTAAGTCTTTTTATCCTCTTTCCCTGCAGAATGATAAAAATATCTCTCAATCGAAAACAAATTCCTGGATCCGGCCCAAAATTCAATCACTTACATAGCCCATGACCCACTCTTCCACAAAATTTCATTGAGAACTTTTGGAGACAGAAGGACAGACACAAGTGAATACATATACCTCTGCCAACTTTGTTGGCAGAGGTAAATTATCCAAGTCAAATTATCCTCAGATAAAAAGCACTTCGTTTTTGAGCACTTATTACATATTGATTGTTTGTTTTTGATAAGTCCAACATGGATTCTTATCCGAAAATGCAATATTCTGTAACACTCTTTGCTCTCATGTAAAAGTATGTCGAAATTAGCAAAGAAAGTTTTATAAATTTATATCGATAGTCACTGAATAGGAAATATTTCATTTATTATTAATTAATATAATCGGCTTGGAACTATGAAGCAAAAGCTTTTCTTTCAAATTAGTTACCTATACTAAAAGCTGGGACTATGTGCCCAAGCAAATTCTGAATAACTAAAAATATTATGTCAAAATTTGAAATATATCTATAGTACTCATTTCCAATTATGCATCAGTTTTTCTACATAATTTTTTTAATTAGACCTCCGTTTCCA
Source organism: Architeuthis dux (assembly GCA_006491835.1). NCBI lineage: Eukaryota > Metazoa > Mollusca > Cephalopoda > Oegopsida > Architeuthidae > Architeuthis > Architeuthis dux. The sequence goes on along the minus strand of VCCN01004515.1, from coordinate 3,198,354 downwards.
ACCATATATATATATATATATATATATTACACACACACACACACAAAAGTGCATACAGAGTTAATAAAGACTAGCCAGAAACAAAGAGAAAACAGATACTGACAAGAAAACCCAGTAACGCAAAAACTAAAGTTTCACAAGATAGATGATGCAATAATGTAGAGGAATAAATTTAACTTTGCTGTTGTCCAATGTTTCAAAGGGCTATGAATTTGTGTCCAACACATTCATGTAATTATTTGCTTCTTGATGTAATTGAAATTGTCATTTAGACATTTTGGGACAGAAACAAATCATTAGAATGAAACAGCCATTTTCTTCCCCAAATTAACTCTTAATTTCATATAAGAAAATTTTGATGTTAATAACAAGGAGAGTAACTACTGAGATCATTTTGTTATATCTGTCATAATAGGTTTAACAAACTTTGTTGCCATCACAGAAGAGCTCTGCTGTCAATTAGGAGTGGTATCAAGCAGTTTATAACATTAAAAGAGTTAGAAAGTATTATTAAAAGAAATCCTTACAAAAATTATGGGTCCCCTCAAGAATTCACAGTTCTTAGAAGGAAAGGAAGAATGTATTAAAGCTGAAGAGAAAATGTTAATAACATTATTCTAAAAATAAAAATTGAACTTTCTACTTTCTTATTCTCACACCTATATATTTACTCAGCTTTTTAAGCTACAAACAATACTTTTGCATTTGCTCAAAGTAACAAGATTAGATAAGGATCTCAATTCATTTGGTTACAGTATTAAAAATGAAGGTTTTGTATTTAAATATAACAGAAGAGAGATTAAAAAAGATTTCAGCTAGCTTATGTGACTCAGATTTCAAAATGTGATCTTTTCAAAATCATTTCATTTCAAAATCCAAAGAAATCAACATGCATCTATTATTTACCATAAGTAACTGTCCAAAAGACTGCATTTAACTTAACTCTTAAATTCGTATAAGAAAATCCAAATGTTAATATCAAGGGGAATAGCTACTGATTACAGTTATCTCCCTTTAAGCTTTAGGTGAATTTTAAAATTATTTTCTATTCCATCTGTCATAATAATTTTAACAATATTATCTCTGCCACCAAAGAGTTCCACTGTCAATTAGGGGTGGTATCAAGCAGTTTATGACGGAGTTAATATCAATTTCTAAACTATAATGCAGTAATAAAAAAAAAGAAGCAATCTGCTGCTGTACAAAAAGCACCAACATTATTAAAGTCTAGCAAAGCAGTTGGATAAAAAGCTAATTGATAAATGGAGTAAATAATCCTAAGAGCTAGAAATATAACAGCCACACACGTATGGCAATTAGAGAAAAGGGTACACGTTTCAAGACAAGCAAATGGAGAACGTCAAGCAACAGGAAACCAAAAATACAAGTTTCTGCTGAGGGGAGGGAAAAAGGACTTTTTTTGTTTGTTTCATAAATAGCTTCTTTTTTTTAAAAAAGCTTTCCAATATTTAAGCATAAAAACAATAACAATACATGGAATCATAAAAATGTTTGTGCAAATGGTATGCTTGAATAATGGCATAATTATTATTTTCTTCAGGAATGAAAATAAAAATACTTTAAATGGCTGTAGTCCTTTATATGTTTAAAAACAATATTCTAATAGAATAAATAAAGGCTTAAGATGAAAAAAAAACCCATTAAAAACATAGCACCATTGTTTCACAACTTTATTTTCATTTTCTGTGTAGCAGAGTTTTAAAAAAAGAACAAATAACTCAGCAGTTAACAAATAATGTCATGTTTTGAGCTTTCCTCAACATATTTATAGCGAAGGTATCTATTTAATCCAGGTTTGTAGAAAATGTTTTACAACTTACTAAATTTCATTAAAAACACTTAAATGCCATATTTCAAATATATACATTAACACAGACTCAGATTATCCCTAAAAGTCTGGCAATTAGAGAAAATAACAATGAGAGTTTCAATATTGATTCATTACCTAAACTGCCTTACAAAAAACCTCAATGCAGGCCATTAAAAATCTGCTTTTTAATTAGAAGCTTCAAGCATGAAAGAAAAAAAAATCATTGCTGATTTATGTAAATTATACTATATAGATCTGATTCAAATCATTCATGTTTGATAAGAGGCCTTATTACAATAATTATGAAGGTGAATACAAGTCTGAATTGCTTGAACAAAAAGGTTTTAGAAGAGAGATATTACTACATATATAAAAACTAAACAGGCTAGAGAAAGTAATAAAGAAATTTGTTTTTGTCTCACAAAACAGTAATTACTATATCAAGAATCTTTAGTAAAAAAAATACTTAAAAATCATGCTGACATTTTAAACTGAATTTTTTTCATTATATAATTTCTAAAACTAAATACTGTAATTATTGAAGCCTAACTTCAATACCTTTATTGAACTGTTAATAGAAGACACCTATCATAGTGCAACGGTTAGCAAGGCTCATCTTGCAGGCCAATTCACTCATGTAGTTAGTTCTATCCTTACTAGATGCCCTACTAAGCTAACTTAATAAATAACTATTAAACTGATTAACATTTACAAGTAGCCAATCATGTTTGTGTATTATATGTATAAATGATTTCAGCCTACCTAGACCAGAACTAACACCAAGTTAAGAGGGAAAGACTGACAACAACAGGTCTGGTTAGTTACTCACAGTGACCAACATCTTTTGGCAGCATGCTGTGTTGGGGGGGGGTGATCAATTAAAAAATTGGAAAGAGGTGTGATCAATGAATAAATCACTTCTCTTACACCTTTTGTTGGGCGGTGATCACTAAAAAGGATTTATGGGGGGGGGGTAAAGTAAATGTTGGAATTTTCATTAGTGCGGCCTGTATACGCCACACATACATAACTAGCCAGACTCATTTAAAAACTGAAGAAAACTATGTTGACAGTTCTAGTTTATGGTTTCTATTTACTTTTGAGAGAGGAAAAAAAAAAAAAAAAAAAAATGTAAAATCTCTTATTAAAATAATATTTCTAACCGGATAACTTCTTATCCAAACAGTTATTAAGCATTATCAAATTATGGAAATTGTTACCTAGAATGGCACATTCTAGGTAACAATTTCCATAAATTTAATAACCGCATCGACAACTTGTACCACAATTCTTGAAGGGGCGTTTTTTTCCTTGATTGAGAATCCTCACTAAATTCATTTCATATATTATTGCATTTTCAACTTTTATTTTAGTTAACATTTTTTATATTAAAAAAAAAATTAGTCACTCTGCTTTTATGAGGACATTTGTTTTATCTGAGTATTAAATGTTTATTCTTGTGTCTTGTCTTAAACATCCACAACAATATATTTCATGAAAAGTTGCTTCATTGCAAACTTTATCAATTCAGTTTGCATTCAGCTTATGAAACATATCTATTAAAAAGTAAGGAAAAACTACATTTCTGTAAGCAGTAATACATTGAGATTAGTCTCAATGAATACAAACTCAACAAAAATTGAAAATAAGGAATTGATTAATTATATTTAAGATACAAATTTAAGAAATCAAATAAAATTGTGTTGGTTTTAATTTGAATTATCAGTAAATAAAAATAGAAAAAAAAGATTTAAATATTGAATATGCAAGCAATTATAGTATTAATGCCCAAATTGGTAAAATTCAATAAAATTACATTGCCAATAATAATTTGATAAAAATAGAATAACCTTTCGATTAGCTTCATTTCATCTTTTTGCATGGTATTTCACTTATATTTTCAAAAGATCTTAAAATCATGAATAAAAAAAATGTATTTTTTTTTACAATAAAGTTTTAAAAATTCCAAATAAGAAACTATAAATAGTTGATATTTGCAGGAATATTATTTTAAAAAATCAACCATGAAAAGAAAACAATTGAAAAATTCTAATAAGTTGCATAAAATGACTAATAAATGAAGCATTACTAATCGTGATTACAAACAAGAAAATCTACTTATGTAATACACTACATGATGGTCTATATTTTCTGTCTGCAACATTTGCCAAGGGAAATAACTATCAAATGCTAATTGTAAAGTAGCCTCCCGTATTTAAAAAAATTTTTTTTTGCAAATGCTAAAAAATCCAGGACCACTTTGGTTGAACATAACCACAAAAATGCAGAGCAACATAATGCTTTTGATATTTTTTTAAGTACAATGCAATTGCAAAATTATTTAAATACTGTCTTGACTAGTATCTATATAATGAAGATATCACAGGTTTTATGGGTACCACAAGGAAGAAAGGCTAGTTATTCTGATTTACAATCAGTTTTCTTTCTAAACTTCATTGTAATAATTGACCACTTCCAGTCTAGTATTATAACTTACATTTGATTGATATCTCAGTCAAACAAAGCACTTCAAGTCTCAAAGTTATTATAAGCACCAAAGTAAATGTCACATTTCTTTTGATAGTGTCTACACTGAGAGCCATAATCTGCTCTAAATTTGAAACCCAAAAGAAATGAGTATTTTACATAGTAACAAATCTCTTATTAATAGTATACAAGAGATTTCCATTCTCCAGTGTTAGAGATTGCATTCAGATTCTTATTTGAAGTTAGTCATGAGCACAATCATACTGAGATCAAAACTTTCGAAAATAGGAGAATAGACACAATTGGTTATAAGTAATATTTGCAGAGAGGCCAATGCTAAGCATAGGTTATAAATGCTGGGTTCTTTGTTGGGATTGTAAAAGGATGAAATGGTAATGCCATTATTTCATGCAAGCCAAAATGCAAAGACATACAGTGTTAGTGAGAAACAAAGGTTTTGTTCTGTTAGCTTAAAAAACAAATTAAAAAAATCTTGTAACCCTTCTTGTTCAAGTACTCAGTATTTACTTTTTTGCCATCATCAATTTCGCTCTCCTCATAATTCTAGACAATTTCAGTTTTGCAGCAAACAGACAAATAAGCATCGGCTTTCATAATTAGTAATCTTCCTTTGTAGACGATAACACTTTCTCTTAGTAACTTATTGTTGCAACAGTTGCTGGGGGAGATGATGACATCAATGGCAGCGTAGGAACAGTAGAGGCATCGGCAGTGAAGTTGAATTAGGCAAGAGGATTGAGCAGCAGCAGCAGCAGCAAAGCAGAGCACCAAAGGATGTTGAGCACCCCAATAGAAGGTGGCTTCCATGAAAATCCATTGCTAACAAAAAGGTGTACAAGCTAGGCAACTCTCACTAATGACAATGGCATTACATAAAAAAAAGTTTATTTTGGTATTGTGTCCATTTTGATTTGGAACAAAATAAGTCCAACAGAGCAAGAGAAATGTAGAGTCACATTTAAATTTGAGATTCTTTTTTTTTTGTCTCTTTTGGGTTTGTTCTTTTTGCTGTTGTCTTGTTTGTTTTTTTTTTTTGTTCTCTTTTGGTTTTTCAATGAAAAATGTGTTTTTCCTGACAGAGTTACTTAATTTAACAAGAGGGCAGCATTCACAGCATGCATGACGAGTCTTAGGGTGGTGGAAATATCCAAAGAAACAGGAAGTTCGCTATTAGTATGAGTACACATAAGTAGGTAATCAGATAGTCTTTAGTGGTTAGTCGTGGAAAAGTAACCAAATGCTGGACAGTTAGCGCAACTCGTGCAGGTCGTAAGGTCTCCACTATGTCATCACATGCACAAAGGTGTTCCTGAAATGAAATGCAAAAGGTCCAAGTAGGGTGATTGTGGCCTGCAAAAGGTTTTGGGATGGATGACAACACTGGAATTGTTGTTAACAAAGCAGCAGCAGCAGCAAATTTGCATTCTTTTCATTTCACAATCCTTAAGCCAAACGGGTATCAACTCTCTCAAAATGGGCTTTACAGATAGATAGATAAATATGTATTATATATATATAGATATATACATATATTTTTAAAAAATCTTTTAGATCAAACTTTGCTGTATTCATTTTTTGCAATATTTTCTGTATTGTGTCTGTATGTTCAGATGCCTAATTTATGAAGTAAATGATTCAAATTGTGACATTGAAATAAGAAAGCTACCAAATACTGCATGTAACGGAAAGGTTTAGCTCACTAAGAGCAGATCATTATTCAGGTGGATCATATCAGCTTAAGTGAAACAGAATACATCTTTAGTAGTTCATTACAGAAGAGCAAAAAGGATAAAAGTTTGAAAAAGAAAATTGGTCCAAGAATTTTCAAATTTCAAAAGCCAGAAGACTCAATTTGGCAATAAACTTAGATTATGTATTTATTTTTAAACGGGAAGGTGTAAAATAATACTGATAGTCTATTAAAACTTGAAAAGGCAGGGTATATAGATCTAATTATAAGAATATTTGCATAAACTTGGTGAGTAAAATGATTAGAAACATGTCACTGTCTGCATAGTTTTTCTTCTCTGGAAAAACATGTATGGAAGCACAGAAATGTAATTATTTAATGTTTCCAAACAGTTTTCAATTTTCAGCATCGAAGCTAATTAACACATCACTTCTTTACTTCAAAAAGAAAACGAAGAACAATGGGAAGTGGTAGGGATCTTTTATAATTATTGTAATAAGGTTGAACTTTATTTTTGTAAATAAACCTAAATAGAATTAAAAACCCCTTTAAAAAATGATTATATGTATATTGGTAGGGGTGTTTGAAATACAAATATTTACTGATATGAAACACCAGAAAAAAAATGTCATTGTTAATGAATTTAGCCGTGCAAAAACATGCAGAAAAGATACTAGCTTAATGTTTCTATAAAATCAACAGGCACATTTCAATGTACAAAATATAGAAAAGCATAGAAAGATGTACTTTGATTCTGAGTGTAGAGTGGCACTCGAATAACTTTATCCTAACAAAAAGACATCAGTGAAGGCTAAATCAATGTGAAAGGAAATAAAAGTACCTGATTTAAATAATTACATGAAACAAATCAGTTTATATAACCTGTATATTTTTTAAACATTATGAAAGTTTAAATATAAGCTACATTTATCTATTTACAATCTAATCATGACAAAAAGGCAATATATGAACGTACCTAACACTAAATAGTATTAATTTAATGAAGCAAGTCTAATTGTTTTTATTCAAAGTGGAAGTATGAAATTTAATTTCCATTCAATATGCAAATCTTTTCAATTCATAGTTTTTAAATTCAAACAAAATTTAAACTATTTTTGGGAAAATTACATTTTTCCTTTTTTATAATCACAACTTTTCAAAAGAAAAGGAGAATGCAGAGAGCAAAAGCTGTTTTGAAACTTATTCTATGAAATAAATTTTACAATTAAGAAAATATTTTAGTTGTAATCAAATTAAAGATATTATATTTATCATATAAGAATATATCAAAGAACATGAGCAACATGCCCGAAAGAATTTGTTTTGTGTTGAGCATTGCCTAAAAACAAGTCAGAGCAAGAAATAATATCACAAAGCATTCAGAATTTTAAAAACTTGTTTAAATCAATTGTAATTTAACCCAAATTCTTACAAGCAAAATGCAAAAATAAAAAAAAAGCAAACGTTTGGAATGCAGATATATCTACATCAATACAAGAATTCAGGTAAACAGTATAAAAGTTAGTGACAGATGCTAATGATATCCTATTGACCATACAATGCTTAGATTCCAAATGTTTATTTAAACAATGAATTTTATTTAGGATTAAACCTGGTTTAATCTGGTATCTTTTAATTTAATAACTTTTGAACCATCAGGCATAAAGTATACACGTCAACATTAAGGATCATAAGGAAACAAGCATTGTAAGTAAAGTCTATATACAAACATGCAAGTTATGAAAGTGAAGGGTGAACAGATAAGTGTGTAGGATTTAACTGGAAATTATAACAGAAGCATCAAAAGAAAAGATGTTGCTATTTTTATAAGACTGCAGAAAAAAAAAGTGCTGGTTTTGACAGAAAAAAAAAATTGCTTTAGGATTTTAAAAGCATTTTCTAAAAAGAACTCATTTTTTAGAGATTAAATAGTCACTTAAATAAATGAGTAAAAAGAAAAAAAAAAAATAATAATCCATAGGGTTTTAAAATAATTCAAAAGATTTAAGCCTAAATAACAGTTATATAAGAAATTTTTTCTGAATATCTTAAAAACAATATTCCCCAAGCAGTTTAAAACATATGAAAGTAGTGGATAATTAGTATATGTATGTAATATTAACATTATGTAATAAATTCTAGCAAATATTTATAAAAAATTAAAAAAAGATTTGGATGAGGATAAAGATATGAAAAAGTGAAAAGAAAAGGCAAGCAAAATGATTTGATCAGGGAAAGACAAACAAGATGAAAATAAATTTCTCTGATCATAAAGTATTATATTTAGACAAAGTACTTACTTGATGCTTAGAGAAATATCAACAAGTTTAGACAGCATATAAAATCATAAAACTCATTGAATCCTACTATGAATGGTGAATTACAGAAATCCTTTAGCAAAGTTCTCTACTAATAATTGTAATGATGACATTTATTAATTGTACTGTAGAGACATACTACTAAAAGGCAACATATAGTTATAAGATATTTTTTTAAATATAAACATTTCAATTGATGCTTTAATTATATTAGGAAATTGTCAAATTGCATTAGGTCAAGAGAAAAATTCAATTTACCTGAGATGAACAAATAAATGAAGGAGACAAAAAAATGCAGACTTTTCCAATTTACATTTTTGCAAATATAGCATTAACCACTAATAATAATGGGATTAGAATGTAAAAACTGCAGATTTTAAACTATTTACAATTTTTTAAGTTTCCCTCAATAGTAAAAATTATTTGATGCAATCTTTTGAAAATAAAATTTGTATTAAAAATACAAAACCAAAAAGTTATTAAGATATAAGTAAACAAATATATGAGGTAGTTAAAATCAAGAAAGTAACAAATTACTTTAAAGGAGAAAACGTTACAGAGGTTAAATAAGCAGCTTAACATTAATCTATTCCTTGTGATGATATTCAAATACATTCAATAAAGTAAAGATTGTTAAAATTACCAAATTATAAATTCTAGATCTGAAAGATGCTATTGACTAATGCTTAATACATGTACAACTTGAATCAATAAAGAGGAAAGGATCAATGGCCATAGATTCATAAGAAAAGAAATTGGGACAGAAAAATCTTTCATACACTTCATTGTAATTAAGAAAGGATTCCTATATTCTTTTTTTTTGGGGGGGGGGGGTACAAAAACAAAATGTTACAAATTTTAAGGAAAATTTAAGCTAAAAAAGAATTTGAATAAATTCTGAAATTAAATTGTCTCAGGAATTTGTTCTAACACATCTGATTAGTCTTATGTTGATTGAATTAGTAGGTTTAAATTTTGAATCAATTAAAACCGACTGTTTCTAATGAATGCTATTATAAGAGCAAATAAGACAATAGGACCAATCTTGTAAGAACCAATTCAAACATATGTAATCATCACTAATTTTATTTGGACCAACCAGTAGTGCTACCGAATTTTAAAAAATGTTAAGAATAAAATCCGATAGAATTTTTTTGTTCTCGAAACTGTCTTTCAAATATTTTTAGCTTGTGACTTAAGTTAAATGTGAAATAACCGAACTCTCAAAAATATACCAGGTTATGTTGTGGTTGACTAAGTTATCTCCCTTGCAAGTGTTACTGCTTGAAACAAGGGTTTTCTGTAAATACCTTTTCATAGAAAACTATTTGCCTTGTTCATTTAATTGGATCAGCCGGGTATTGGGTCCAAAATCGTTTGTCCCGATGTGCCTCTATTAATCGGGATCCACTGTATAAATAGCTTAAATTCATGATTAGTAAATTCATTAAACTTGACACTCACAAAATTTATTAAATTTGAAGCGCATGAAAATCACAAGTAAATCAGAATGAAAGGATTATTAGAACCTGATTGAAACATGAGAATATTTGTAAAAACATTTTTAGAATGACATTTTCAAGGCAAATTGGAAAACCATAGATACTTTTTGACCAAGAAAAACTAAAAGGTTTTCATGCCATTTGATAGCATTTTGGGGACTAACACAGTAGTAGGAAAACACATACTAACACAAAGTTAGCAAAAGATCAAAATTGTAGCTAAGAGACCAGAAATGACTAGCTTGATTGAACTGATATTGCAAAGAACATTAAAGTTTTGTTCATATCCTATCACAAATATTAGAAAGCTTACAGAAGCTGAGAGAATAGAAGCACATAAAAGTAATATGGAATTGAATGAAAGAGTTCTAGAGAGATTATTAATCTTTAAATAACTATAAAGTGAGAGAAAACCTCATAAGTTATCAAAGTCATTGTAATGTTCAAATAATTCTTGTGAATAAGAGAATTTATACGGAGCAAGCAAACTGATCACACATGAAGGACAAAAAATAAAAGTAATGAAATACATGCAACAAGCTTCATACAAAAGATAAGTGAAAACATGCATTGTGTATCAAAAGTATTCTAACAAAGGAGAGCCCTCAGCCTTGAAGCAATGCAACATGAAATTGTTTTTAAAAAGCATAAGGTGTGTGTCTTATACAATGTACAAGATGTTTTATTAAAATATTGAGAGGTAAGACTAGATATTACTCCAGAAGTGAAAATTGTAAGGCTTTAATTTTTTTTTTAAGTTAAATATTCTATTAAAAATCTTCACTTTTTAAATCTATATCATCCGAGCTTCAATATTAATAAATGTCTCAGATTAAAGTTCATCTAAGAGAAAATAAGTAAAATGTACAAATTACATCTAATACTATAAAGACGAGGAATGTTTCTAAATTTATATTTTATAGACTCCTAAACGTCTGCACCCTATAAGCTGAAAATTTGTGTATACGGGTAACTTGATCCCAGGATGAACATAGCATAGGTGGCGATGACCTTTGGTGACCTTGAATGGTCAATTTAGGGTCAGGTCAATTTTGGCAACAGAAGGCTGCAACCTACGAGCTGAAAATGTGTGTACACGGGTAACTTGATACCGGGATGAACATAGGTTGTGGTGACCTCTAAAGGTCAATTTACGGTCAGATCAATTTTGGCATTTTCGACCAACCTGAAGGGTTGCAATCCCTATTTTAAGAAGCTGTGTTAGAATTTACTACATGACCTTTCAGTATTGATTACTTTTTTCCCCCAGGCAATGCTGGGTACCCCAGCTATAAAATTTTTTTAAAGCTGTTAAGAAAAATTGTCTTAAAAAAGAAAAGAAATGGGTATGGTCCAGCTGTAGGCAAATATATACCCTTGACATGTGTAGACCACCAGTACACACTGACTATTCTCTGTTGAAACAAGAGGAATGACTTATAAACCCATACATTCTAGATGCCATCAACTAGGGTCATTAACAAGAAGAGCTACCAGGCATTAGTCTTCTTCTCTATTAGGATGGATGTAAAATTTGAAAAACAAATTCAACTAAAGTCATCCAAAAATCCCCATGAACCTCCTTTTGGTCCTATACTTACTCCATCCGAACAGGGGGTTTCCAAATCGTTTATCTGATTGTCTCATTCTGATTTTATTTCATTTCACATTCACTCATATTTATATTTTTTTAACAGAACTAAAATTAGAATTTGTGAACTTTTTTTCTAAAATCAGCAATTATGGTAAATATCTCAACATGAATGTTATACAATTAAGATAATGAATAGAAATGTCTTTCACAGATGAAAAGTGCTCTCGCTAACTGTTACTAGTTAGAAATATACAGTCAAAAGTTACCAAGGATTAACAGCCATTTTGTCAATGTTCTAATTGGACAGCGATTTTCAAAAATTGCTCTATAATTAATTTTTGATAAAGTTCTACCAATAAACATACTATTACAATGCAAGTACAGTTATAATCTTTCATATTCAATCACATATGTAGGTTCACATTTTAAGCAATTATTTTAGATATTCTAAGTCACCAATATTCAGCATTTATCTTTTGGTGAACTTCTATACATACAACAGCAATACTGTTAACTTAGATTCTCTGTTAAAGGTTTTTTTCCAGATTAGGTGAAAACAAAAAAATCAGTATGATTGTATTTCTAAAAATATAAAATTAGAGGAAAAAATGCATCCAAATATACTTCATCCTCAAACAAATTCCCAAAAGGAAATAAAACTGATAAAATCCTAACATATATAGCTGTTTACCATCTTTCTTTTAAATATTTCAGATATTAAATTTTTTAAATATAAAAAAGATTGGTCCCAAAATTTCTAAAAATGATAGATTTTCATCCAAGTATATTTTGGAACAATTGTAAAGTGATTTTTTAAATTTTTTTAATTAAAAAAAACAGACTTGTTGGGTGCAATGGGTTAAGATACAATACAAAGAAGGCTGTATAATATGCTTATAAGAACCCTTTACAAAATGGTATTTTGAATAATAAAAATTAAATGATTGAAAAAGCTATTTAGAATAAAATACCAAATTACTGACAGACTGAAGGAATCTGCCAAAACAATGATAATTCATACATTCATTTATTGTTTCTTTGAGAAAGAAAATGGGAGAGGCTGTAAGAAATGTAATTTTAAATATGTCAAAGGAAACTTCAAATGTTATGTTGAAGCAAATGAAGTGATCATCTTAAAAGTCTAGGATTAGTCTTATAACCTAGATTTACAAATCAAATTCAGATAAACAAGTTTCGAAAAATAACATAACAGAATAACGGTTAACCTGATCAGCATATTGAAGGCATACGGATTAAGAAAAAGGTACCTGATGAGATCAATGTATATTCCAAACAGAATGTGGCAAAGTGTGTGTAGGTTTTGATTCTGGTTTTATTCTTTTGAAAGAAATATCAACTCAAATTTAAATCTGGCACAAAACTAAGATCTATATGGACGATCGTCAAAATATATCAGAGGAAAAACTTAAAGCCAAATTCAGAACTGCTAATGATATTGAAGATAAAAGTCTTTGAAAACAAAACAGGAATGAAAATTCTAGATACAAAAGTCCATTTGAATTTTGAGAGAAATAACACATGTAACATTTCCACCTCTAATTTATATCAATTAGAAAATTTAATAAAGTGGGTATGGAAACCTATCTGCATTGATATTTATGCAACATGAAATTCACGACAGAAATCTAAATTCAATTTTAACCCTTTCAAGACTCCTGGGACATGTATATACCAAGGTTTCTATGACTGCTGATATATATATATATCTTTTTTTTTTCTCATTGTTATAATAATAATTATTAACCATATAACCCTCAATATTTAAAATATTACAAACCACCAGATATTTTTTTTTATTTTTAAAACAACCAAAACCAACTATAGACATAATTCTGAAATTCAAAGATTTTAACGGAAGTGTGGCCTGCATCTAGCGATCCTGGATGTGTGTGCTGTAT
>VCCN01004515.1:3158536-3184338 GCA_006491835.1 Architeuthis dux | reverse complement strand
AGACAATGACATCATCATAGTATAAAACCCACGTAGAAATTACATTGCATTACACTCATTTTTATGTATTATAGATTTATGATGGATTGTTATGTGAAGGTGTATAGTAAGAAAAACATTTTATTTTAGGTTTCATTCCAACAGGAGACATTTTGAATGGGATTTCTTTGTTATATAGCCTAGAGGCCTAGAGGCCGTATATATATTTCACCCAAATTATCCAGTTTTACACAAAAATTATTATTATTATTTCACTTATGTAAATCTGTTCTATTCGATTATATAGTATTTGTTTTCATAGCAATTTCTGGGTGTTCTATGTAAAAATATTATATTCATTTCTGTTTAAAACCTAAACAACAACCTGTCCCAGGATAAATGCCTAATGGTTCTTCAAAATATAGAAAATTTGGATATGAAGCATTTGAATAGGTTAGTCTTGAAAAGGTTAAATAAGTTTTGCAGAAAATATCACTTTTCTCACTTATTTCTAAATACTTACTACAGATAAAAATATATGTGGCTTGTTTTTGTAGTTAAAAAGCCTTGTAAAAAACGACTTAATTTCCGTAAACAACATATTTAGCAGTCTGTAGCATCACTTTTACAATGAAAACCTTTAACAATCTCTTATGTACACCCCTAGAAGACAGATTTGGAACTTCTCCATTTAATTCAATTCTTCAAATCATTTTTTTTTTTTAAATAATTTATGTTTTAGTAAGAAATTTCTTTATACATTCTGAGGTAGTGAACTGTGAAAAAGGTGAAATCGTAATTTCAGAAAGGAAATTATGAAGATGTAACAACCTAAGAGCGGTTAATACAAATTAGAGTGAAAGGCCAGGCATTCTTTTTTTCTTCTTTTTTTTTATTTTCTTGATGAAGTAAAGAAGTTTTGCAAGTCACAAATCACAACTACCTGTTGCAACAAAAGAAAATGCATAATCAGATTGCACCAAGCAATACAGGAAGAAGGATTCAACAAAAATACAATATACGTCAGGTGTTGTCTCTGTATAACAAGTTAACTGCAGAAAAAACAGCTCCCAGTTTTTTTTATTGAAAATTAACATGATACATTGGCATGGAGAAAAGGTTGGGTTTTTTTCAACACAATCAAAAGGAAATAATTATAAGACAATACAGAAATGTGTTTAAAAAAATTATTTCAAAAACCCACCAAAAATAAAATGATATATTCGGTTTTATCAAATAATTGTTATAGATAAAAAAAAAGGAAAAAAACAATCAGTTCAGTAAACATTCAAATTAGATAATGTTAACTTTGTTTCTATTTAATAAAAAAGTGTTTTGCTTGCTTTTACAACAAAATACTTGCAAAGTGTTTAAAAGCAAAAAAATAATGTAATCATTGCTGAATACCTCAAAATGATTCATACATGAAATTAAGTAACTGATAATCCCTAAACTGGATTAGGGTAACTAGCAGTAAGATAACATCTCTAGCTAAACAGATTTTTTTTCTACTGTGAAAACAGTTACATTTCAATAAACCTATGATAAGCTGGTGTAGTGTCCTAGCTCTATAATCAGTTATGGCCCTTTGCATACGCATAAGTTACAGCCCCTGTACGCACATGTGTTCTAACAGGCATTCAGCCTTTTTGGTAGTAGCAGTGGCAGCGAACAGGTGTGTGGTTAGGCCCCACCTAGCTTGAATAACACCACATGTTTGTGTGGCCTGACCGATATCCAGCATTTTCATCACGCGCAAGATAATCGTCGGAATTTTCATAGCAGAAATAGCTATTTCCTAGCCACATTTCATAGCCGAAACGATAAAGTCAGCTTAATCTGTTGTCACTGTTTAAGCAAAGTAAAGATGTTGGTTATCAAAGATTCCGTGTGAAATCAACACGGGGGAAATTTTAAAATCTGACAAAAACCAGCATATTTATTTGATTTTAATAAAATGTTCGATACTTATTTATTAAAGGATTAATTCTTAACCAGAAAAATTAAGTAAAATAATGTTTTTGTCAGCAAATGTTCAGTTTTACTCGATTAATTATAATTCAGGCTTTTGATCAGTGGAAAAAAATTTTTTTTTTTTTTTTTTTTTTTTTTTACTACTCAATATTTTTTGTAAAACAGATTTTTCTCCATTAAAAATACAGGCGGTAAATATTTCTTCATCATGCTATATTTAATTATTTATCCTTGTTATAATATTTTTATATAAGTTTCAGTCTGACCAATCTATAAAAAGAATAACAAATATACATTTTAAACAATTTCTAGTTTGCTATTAGCGACACCAGATGAACCAGGAGTATTGTTTCGTTTCATTTAGGCTATAAAACAGCTATTTCTGTGCGTGATTAAAATGCAGGCTACGAAAGTGCCGTAACCCGGCCTGACCGTGTGAGTGAACTTCGAGTCCTTACACAGACACGAAAAACAGAAGTGAGAACATTATAGCTGGCAAAATTTCAAGACTTGTTTTTAAGAGTTATTTATAATTTTAGTCACTTTATAGAACACTTGGAATGTTTATGACTCTTTTCAAAGTTATAATCTAAAATTAAATATTTCTAGACGTATATACAATGTTTAACAAAAACTTTAATCAGCTCTATCCACTGAAGTTTGGATTAAATGTTCTGGCATGAACCAATTCCAAAGGAAAGAGAGAAATTAAAAGAATATTAAACATAAAATGTTGGTCTGTGTTCAAGAAGATTATAAGACTTCTAGAAATCCAAAGACTAATTATTTGGTCTCAAAACAATTAAAAAAACTAAGCAATTACATAATTTCTGAATAACTTATAACTTTCCACCAGTAATATAAAAACTATTAAAACCCATATTTATCAAATGATCCAGACTGTCTTTAAATAAAAGAAGTTATTCTATTCACATTAAACTTTGTCATGAAATTAGATTTAGAAGCCATTTTACAATAGAGAAAAATAACAGTGCTAATCTTCGCCAAATCTTTTTTTTTTTTTTTTTAAATCTATAGATTTTAGATTTACAAAGAAAATTGTAAATAGCTATGTAATCATAGAATATATACCTAAATAAGTAATAAGTATTAGAATTTTCACGCCTAGTCTTGAGAACTTAAACATATTTGGACAGAACTGTAAGACAATTATTACATGAACTTATAAAAATAAGAGTATCACAAGTGCCTCATGCAAAGTGGATAATTCATAATTTTTATATAAATTATGCATTTTACATAATATAAGAAAAATGTTGCCACATAAAACAATGCCATGAATGATCCATTTGAAATTGGGAATTAATCCCCTGTACCTGGTAGAGTTCAATATATAAAAGCACATTGCATCCCAAACATTATCCAAGCCAATGTAAAAAAAAAATTGAGATTCAAGAGACATACTGGATAAGTTCATTTAATTCTAATATTAGAAGAAAAAAAAAGAAATTATTTAAAGCAGTCCTTATCTCCTATAATTCCAAAGATTGAACTCTCATTGCATTCATAAATTACTTAGTATTTGTATTTAAAGTCAAGATGGAAACTTGATATCAAAACTTGTAAAAGACCATCAAATGAAAAGCAGGGAATATTTCAAATGAGTCACACCTGCTTTAATCCCAAAGTTACAAATCTTGTAGACAGATATGTGGAAAACAAATAATACTAAAAGTAGATTTCAAAAACCAAAGAGATACAAAAAGACTGACAATTCTCCCCACCCACCTGCTAACAAAGCAACAGCAGCAGCAGCAGCAAGAGACAACACAGTATCAACAAGTGTCACAAATTAGTAGTTTTGAATTTCTCTTTTTTTTTTCTTTTCTTTTTTTACAACAAAATTATTATAAATTATTATAATAAGATTTTAAAACTTCTGCATGAAATCCTGCAGGCTGAGAAGGTTGGATAAATGAGGACCACAAACAAGCTATTGTGTTGTAAATGAAATAAAAAGTCAAGATGACATTTAAAATATGAAATAAGAAACGAAATGTAGCAAAATGAAAAGGGAAGCTGAGAAGAAGAAAATGAAAAACAAATTAACATCGCAATGAACTGAAAGGAGAAACCAACTCTGATTTGTAGGTTGAAAAGAAAAAAGTCCATTGGAATTTGGTTTACTATATTCACAGATAAACAATCAAGCATGCAGATCAGGTGAAACACATTTGGTTTTGGACAGGTTTGTCTAAAATACATTGCAAGAAGAAATCTGGCCACCACCTGAGATTAGCATTCAAAAGTAACGGTCCACAAACCATTGTAAAGAGTTTAGCTTTTCTTCTCACAATACCAGATGATAACAACCCTACAACCAGTTGCTGGTAGCCAACAAATCCCATTACGGGTGTGTGTGTGTGTGTGTGTGTGTGTGTGTGTGTGCAGGTCCGGCTCAACCCTTTATGGGGGCCCTAAACAGAATTTAATTTGGGGTACCCCACCACCTCGCTGCCAACGCTATTGACTCTAGGGGGCCCTCTAAGCAGCCATTCAGTTCACTTATGCTCCAGGCCGAATGTGTATGTGTGTATTTTTATCAGCTTAATATTTTGTTTAAACTTTTCATTTAATCATAAAGGGAAACTGTGCAAATAAATACTTTAAAAATTGAAATTTATTCCAATACATAAGTTCTAATTTCATGTCAAACAAGAAAACTCAAAACTTATTTTATGAGTAAAATATCCCAAACATTTAGACAACAATGATGCTAACAGATACAGTGGGCTCTACTTGCTGGCTCATTGCATTGTGTAGTTTTTAATACTAGGAGCATGTTTGGAAGGGGCTGGACTTTATGGTGCGTGGAGCAACCTGCCATAATTGTCATGTAAAATAATTTTCCATCTCTTGTACGAAACTATGGCTTCAATGTATTTCAGTCACTACTCTTCAGTGTTGATAATTTAGATATTTTATATCTAAATGTAGATAATGCTAAAGAGCGGAAGTCAAGGGAGATAATTCATATAAACTGAAGGTCTATAATTTTTAATGTTTTATTTATTTTTTTTATTAGATTTCTAGAGAACCATAGAACTAAAAAACTTCAAACTTGACACTGCACTGCCTTGTGTGCTGACTAATATATCTGCCGAATGTCAACTTCAAACAATGACCAGTAGTAGAGTAATCATGGTGCATACACACAGATTTCTTCAATTGTAGTTAAATATAGTGAAAGAGAATTTTGATTAGTAACGCTTGTTGTACCTTCAAAAAGTACGATAATAACTATTCCCTGAATTAAAAGCATGTAATGCTGGAAATTAAAATTAGCGTATAGGAAAAGATTTTTTTAAATAATAATAATGAGTACCTTACTGACATGAAATAAGGTGTGTCAGTCATGAATAATTAGATGACAGCAAGTATTAAAAAATACTTTTGGAGTTTGCTGATAAAATTACATCAGACTTGTTTTCTGAAGTTCTGACATGAAGAATCTTCATTATTCCACATTTTTCTTGTCTTCATTTTTGTTGTTTTTATCTCATTTCAGACAATATATTCTTCAGCCTTCCTCGGTATATGTTGCATTCAAGTCTTTAGAGGTGGCTAAGAATTTTTCTTTTTCATCTCCTCAGACTCAGAGTGAAGCCCAACAGAGTCACAAGTCAGGGAATTATGGTTTCATGTTAATAGTGTTAACATGAGAACAAACAAGATTGGAAGAAATTTATCTATTCTAATCAAGAAATCTGACTTTTTGTTGACACTCACTTAACGCTTATACATTCAGGTTACAATTTGGACAAACAATTCTGCATCTTTAAAAGATTTCAACATGGTACCATTCAGAAATTTTAATTCCTAACCTTTTTCTCCAATTATTTCTCCAACCATATCCACCTTAATTGTTGCAATAATTGTTAAATAATGCCGAGAGATTTGTAAAAATGAGCGTTAAAACTTCCTCATTAAAACAGAATTTAAAACTAATAAGACAATTTCTGTCAGTATTTTTAAATCAAATAATTGTCAAACTCCAGTTCAATCGAAGCTATTAATGAATTGATCTTCATTCAGTTTTCAGAGTTGACTTTGTTTTTCCCCCGTAATAAGAACAACAAGAACAATCCTCACCAAATTAAGGAGAGTAAACTCTTCACTGTTTGTCTATCCCATCACGTTAAACCAAACAGATATATAAAATTAACACTTCCTACCATGATTTGAAATCATAACCAAGTGATTGCTAGGCGGCTCTCTTACCAACTGAGCTAAACTGACACGTCTTATATATTTACAAATTTATTTTTTATATATACAATACAAAAGTTGCAGTAATCATCTTCAGTCGGAATAGAAGAGTGGAGTTTGACCCTGCAGCAGCCAGGCTTGTTCCTTACTATTTTCCAGCTCCTTATCCAAAGCAATTCAAGCACTAAACCATGATAAACATTGAGGGTTTTCTAAAAATGCAGTGAGTTTTATCAAAAATGAAGTGATTCTCTTAGTTTTGGCTCCAATTACCCAGATTGTAGTTGATATCAAGATGTTATTTTGTGAAGAATATTTTGAGACAAAATCAAGAGGGTGTGCAGAAAAGATAACCATCCCTACCTGATCGACACCAATTTTTCGGCATGCTTCTAAGAAGTGTTCCACATTTCTGCGACATTTTGCCATGGTGAGTTGAGGCTAGAAAACAAAAAAAAGGAATAGGTGAAAACTAGAAGGTGATGGGAAACTTAATTATGTCTAAACAATAATGAATCTACAAAACTAAAAATCTTACTGATATTAACCATACCTGTCAAATCTCACGCATTTTGCATGAGACTCACACATGTTGATACGTTCTCACGCATTAATGGAAAATTTTCACGCATTTTATAAAAAGGGTAAAATTCTCACACATTTTTATAAAAAGGGTAAAATTCTCACACATTTTATAAAAAGTGAATTTTTATAAAAGTGTGAACCTTTTGGTCAGTGATTAAAAATTGTTGGTTGTTTATTTGTATGTATTCAGTATATTTTAAGTTGGGGGTGGGGCATGCCCCACCCTTTTCTGGGCGGGTACAATTCTCACTCATTTTCAAGATTGAAACTTGACAGGTATGTATTAACATATCTGCTTTTTTAAAACAGATAAGTTACAAAATAGAAAAAGTGTAAATCTAATTCATGAACACCAGAATTATAAAAACTTAACATTTCTGCTTTATTGTTATAAAAAATAATGAAAAGCATTTTCTATAATAAACTGCCGGAATAGTTAAACAAAATGAAGGCACATCTGTCATGGGGCATAATGAATCACATCAAAACAGAGTTGCCAGATTGGGCTACAAGGGAAAATAATCCAAATTTTATCTCTGAGATTTACCCAATACAGGCATTAGAATGGCGTTGAATTTGGAGCGAGTCTAAAGGCAGAGGTTCAATACCAGCCTATTGAATCTGCCTCCAGGCTTGCTCAATTTCCACATTTGATGCTATTCCAATGCCTGTGTTGAGTAAGTGTCAGAGATAAAGTTTGGATTATCTTCCCTTGTAGTGCAATCGGGCAACCCTGCATCCAAAGAAAATTGATGGTGTAGCATACAAATCGCAAAAGGTCACAAACTGCAGTGCCAACAAATAAGTTGTCTGGCCTCACAGGACGCATTCTTGCATTTCAAAACCATACATGAAGTCAAAACATTTGCCAGATGCAAAAAAAATTATTAAGACATATTGGAAAATTTAATAGATATGACCGATGTCTTGTGTATAGTAAGACATTTCCAGTTTTTACAAAATTTAAATATTTCCTGCAACACAGAGGTATGAGGAGAAATAATTTATAATAATTAAGCACAATACAGAGAATTGGGATGTAAGCTTTAAGGTTTAATAGCCCAGTTCTGCATGTGGAGCTTTTTTAATATAACTTGCTTAGAAAGAAACTCAAAGAAAAGTAGTTAGCAAAATAATCCTTAGATAAATACGATCAAATATGGAAGATAAAGAATCGAATATTCCCGGTTGAAGTAACGTCCACAACTACCAATTCTTCCTTTAATGACTTGGGACTAATTTATTTGCTTATATTGAAATATTTGTCATTTACACAATGACTTAAAAGATTTAGAAATGGAAATACACCTCAGAATGAGGTTATGATCAGGGTTGCCAGATTTAGACAGAAGGGGAGATAATCCAAGCTTTATCTCTGACTTACCCAACACAGTTATTAGAATAGTGTCGAATTTGGAAATCGAACTAGTCTGGAGGCAGAGGTTCAGTACCACCAGCCGTGTGAGCCGGGCCTGCCTCACACAGCTGGTATTGAACCTCTGCCTCCAGATTCACTCGATTATCTCCCCTTCTGGCCAAAATGGCAACCCTGGTTAAGATCTAAAAGTAACATGACTATACACAGGCTAAGATCAGAAACTAATAACTTATGTTGAAATTTCCAATGTCTTGAATTTCAGAATATTTATTTAGAATGTATATTAAATAATGATAACATGTTATCTTATTTTTTCCCAATTATCAGAAGATAGATTTTGAATGTTTCTACAAACTAAAAACATTGTTCAACATTTCCAAAGATGAACAGTCTAAATGAAAAGCATTAATTATGCAAACAAAATAAGTGTCCAATTACTAATTTCAAAATCTATTTCAAATATTTTGCTTAAAAATGTTTTTTTTAAAAAGTTAAATGAAATGAAAAGCATGTGCATAAAAATGTGAAACTCTTACCACTGCTGGGGAAGGTACATGTATTGTTGCAACAGCTCGGGGGCGAATTTGGTTTACTAAATGACAAAGCACGACACCATCTCTTAATGCTTCGGGCAAATTGGCAGGTAATGTCACCTTTAATCGGGCTTGGATTGTCTACAAAGAAAGAAAAGAAAAATCATTAGGAAAAGAAAAGATTTTAAAAAATGTAAACTGATCTTAGAGAAAATGCTCCGAAAAAGCCAACGGGTTAAATGAATTAGAAAAGGATAATTAAAATGAATTTCAGCAAATTTATTTCCATTCAACTCTTCATCAATGACGTGAATGAAAAGGAGTGCCGTATTTGTATTTCATTTTTCAAGTAAATCAAGATGCTTGCTTTGTTAACAACTACAATAGCACTCATTTACCCAACACAGGCACTGGAATACCGAGTCATATCAAATCTGTATACAATTTCATCAATAAATTTTATACTTTTATTTATACATAAAATCACCATAGAAATAAGATCCAATAGAAAGCTAAGATTTTTTTTTTCTCCATATATATATTTATTTTTATTTTTAAAAAGAGAAAGGTCTGCAAATGTATTAGATTAAAGTATTATTTTTTATTACTACACGTGTCTTGGAATTGTCTACCTCTTCAGGTAATTCTTTTTTGAAAAAGGGGATTTTACAAAAATTGAAAAAGTATATATATATATATATGTGTGTAAAGGATTCAAGAAAATTAAAAACATGGGTAATACCAACAATTCTTTTGTAGATTGACTTTGGCAGAGGCAAATTGCAGAGGTAAACTCTACCTATAAAAGGACCCTTTATCTTTAACAAAGAATTGGATGATAAGGAAAATAACTATTTCAATAAATTTAAACTCCCCTTTTTAAAAAAGATGTTTTAATATCATTAATTCAACCAGCACCAATAAATAATATATGCAAATGATTTATATAGTCCTTAAAATAGGTGTTTGGTTCATTAGTGCCGACAGTTGGAGATCATTTTGGATTCCCTCCACCCCATTCACTTACATTCCGTAAACTTTCAACCTGTTGAATTTCACCGAGAGCCTGATCATGGTGTCTCCGAATTGTGAAATTAGGATCAGCATCTTTATATTCCTCCAACAATTTCAAAGCACCTGCTGACAGAACTGAAATAAAAAGAAACAAAATGATAAAATCCTTAGAAAGAATAGGAGCCAATCTAAATATCTGCCAAAAAGATTTGGGCTCTTTTTTATTTTTCATACAAAAGCAGTTATGATAGAAAAAAGTCAATTTTCTGTCTATCATTTTAAGAAGGTCATTAACATTCAAAGAGTTTTTCGGCCAATTGAACTCCTTGTTGTTTGTATTGTTCACATGATATTCCAGTCAATTCATTCTACAGCCTTCCTCGGTGACCATAATTTGTTCTTCTCTGGCCAACTAGGACATGGATTCTTTGTTTAACAAAGAAAAGCACTGAAAATATTTCCATGATAAAAATTAGGGAACAAGCTGTACTGCATGTGTAATAACTTAATTTTACAAGTGTTGCTGTTGACATTTAAATTTCGTTTGATACCGTGTTTTATACTTTTCACTATCAGAAAAAGAGACTCTTTCCTTACAGATATTATATATTACACCTGAAGAAGGCCGAAATGTGTGAACAACATAAACAAGAAGGAGTTCAATTGTCTGAAAGACTCTTTGAAGTCAATTTTCTGTTTCGTTAATAGAAAAACGTGACGATATCAACTGAGAATAAATCTGACGATGAATCATGTCTATTAAAAATATTTTGGTAATGGCAAAAAACAATAAGTATTTAAAAAGTTCATAAATATACATTTTAATTAGTAAAATAATTTTTTTGAATGCAATTTGCAAAAGCTTACTTAATGTAAACAATACTATTTTGAATCAAGTTTACGCATTCACAGAAGTTCCTGGTCGGAGGTAGAAATGATTAGCATCAAAAATTTTCAAATTCAAGAAACCAATATTACTTTATCAAATTATTTATAAAAATTGTACCACATTTGGACTCAGAAAGCAAATAAAAAAAAACAGAAATGAAATAAAGATTTTTTTAAAAATCATGCAATAAACCATAGACATTTCTTGAGCATAATGAATGGAGAGAAAAAGCCACAAGAGGTAAGCAAGTTGAATTATAGCCAAACATTGTTAACATGCAAGTAACTACAATATTCCATGATACAAAAACTGAAGAAAGAACAGAGTTTACAGTGGCAGGGTGTTAGCCAGGAATTTGATCCCCCCACCCCAACCGTTTTTATAGGATTGGGAAGTTTACCGAGGTCTGCATTTTTGTATTTTTAAAAAAGCCAAAAATGGCCTAAAACATGCCAAAATGATCAAAACAGAGTTCAGCTTAATTGGAAATTGGAATTAGGTTTCTATTGGGAATTAGTCATTAAACAGCTAGTGAGAACACTAGTTAACACCCTGAGTAGTTATAACTTTATATGACAAAAATGATTCCAAATTAAAATAATGTGGCTTTTATGTGCACAACGAAAAGTGAATCCCCAAAAAACCTAGTTTCAAAAATAAAAATGTATTTTATTCCAATGTGAATTTTTTCAACAGATTTTACATTTGTCTTTTAATAAAACATTTTCAGTTCCGTACAGGTTTCTACACAAGAGAAAAATAAAAATACAGTTTGATTATTAGTAATTTCTTTGATAGGAAAAACAAAATGTGAATGAAGAATTTGAATAAGAGGGTTCGACATTCGAAATTGTAAAACGTGCATGGTTTGTTTGTTTTGTAAAATTCAAGAAATAAAATAATTCACAAAGAAAACAATTAAAATACAATCATAATAACGTTTAAATTTGAAAGCGGGAACAGGTAAGTAATTTTTTTCACCAAATTCATAAGATTTTGTAAGGAATTTGTTTGTGTATGTCTGAACTCCCATTCCAGCATAGTACCACAAATGTCATTACAATACAAGATAAAACGAAAGGTTCTGCTTATAGTATGGTGAAACAGGATATCCATCCTTTGGGTTCATTGGGGGGGGCTTGTAAATGTGTCAAGAACTCAACAGTTGAATGGATCATGACAAAACTGAACAAAGAGAGATTTACAAGATTAATATCACTGTCAAATGGATTCTATTTTTGACATACATATTCCCTACTTCATTTCTTTTAAACTTGTAGAATTATATCGCCTTAAATTTAGTCTTTTCAAAAATGACCCATGTAAACAGTAATAAAATCTATTTTACAGCCACTGATTGAGAAACTAGATGAGATTTACATTCCATTATTTGCATGTTCTGCATCTCCAGAAAATTGTTGAAAAATGGAAAAGATTGGTTGGGTAGGGGTAAGGACAGATTATATTTTGGGAGATTGCTGAAAAATTATTAATTACAAGCCTGTCTGCTGCAGGGTCAAACGCCACTCCTACTTCATTTTTTATATATATATTTTAATATTTGAAATGCAATCAGTGAAGAGTTGTCTCCCCTAAATTAGGTGAGGATTGTTCTGGTTCTTATGGTAGAAAAAACCCCTACCTCGGTACACTGTGGCTTGATCACACATGCAGTTCGTTCAGAAAATGCAGGCTCTACTTATAATTAATACCTTCACATTTATCTCCATAATTTTCTTTGTCAAGTCACAACTTGGACACATTAATTCATCAAATCTGCTAACTTATCAGAGGTTAGTATTTTGATAAACAATGAGAAAGATAATGCACGTATGCATGAAGAAAGTTGGAAAATGGTTTTGAGATGTTAAAGGCAGGAGAAACAACCAGAGTAATGGGTTAATTCTAGCGCATCAAAAAGGAAGGTTAGTAAGATAAAAAATTCTGGCAGAAGAGAAAGCTAGATGCATATATTCTACGGAGGGACAACATTAAAAGCACTGGAAATAAAAAAGTAAAATAGTTGGGATTTGGAGCAAAATAAAGCCGGATGTTAGTGTCTACATCTAGATCCTTGATTTAAAAAAAATAAAAGTGAAATAAAAATAAAAGTTTATAAGTATATGGATTTTAAGAGCTTAAAATATGTTTATATACAAAATGGCATCTTGCTGTTATATATATATATATATATAACACACACACACACCGTATTTACTCAAGTACAATGCGATCTGAATATAATACAACTCCTACTTTTTGTAACTAAAAAACAGTAATATTATATGTTATTTGTTACACTCAAGTATAATGCTATCCCCTAATTTTGACCCCGATTTTTTTATATTAAATTTCTTGTATAATATACTAGTAAATCCGGTATTCGATATGTATAATAAACAACTAAAAACTATAACATTTTAAGAGTGCAATAATGTCATTTGGGAGAAACTTTAGTATATTAAAGTCTTGTAGCAATGGACAAATAAATGTCTACTCAAGATGAAATAGATTCTGGCAGGAATTGGTAGGCACAGAGCAATTTGCTAATGAAGAAAAAATATCTTCAGATGGAATCAAATTATCCACAACAAGAAATCTCAAAAGCCAGAAATTTGGTTTGACAAGAAACTATTTTAATCTTCCATAATCAGAACCAGGTTTAATTTGGAAGGACTACCAATTTAGTAAGAGTGAATTTCCTCAGACTACACACAAGTTTGCCATTTTATTTTTCCATATTATTCATAATTTGGGTTTTTCCTTTTTCTTTTTCAATGGTTAATAAAAAGGTTTTTTCTATTTTCTCAGTCATAATTCATAGCTGAAAACCTGCATTTGGGGCAGGATTTTCAGCTAGTTCCTGCGGAAGGCCTAAATGAGACGCTTGGCTCCAAAAAGAGATCAAAAGATTTTGTTTTCATGGGTACCTTAATTCAATACTTCTGGATACAATGCACCATTTCGGCTACTTAGGTCACATACAGATAAACAGAATCAAACTTTTAGTATTATATAGATAGATAGATGGAAATCAGATAATTATTATTAGGGTGAGCACAAAAGCAGAACCCACCCTATTATTTCTTTTTGTAATTTTCAAAAACTAATATGCTAAAAATATGCTCCGGTGTCCCATTAGTAGACACAGAAGATTTTATGGAATACATTGTGTGAGTTATTGTATCACGAACAGATATTTAGAGAATTATAGTAGGATGTGAAGTATGATGATGATGATGAAAGACAACCTTTGATAAAAGAACAACTTACACAAAGTTGATGCACAAATTCAGATTAGTAGAGACAAGCTTCACAACACATGCATGGGAGACATAGTAGAGGTTTCAGGAGTTTTGTCAGAAAATTCAAACTGATTTCAGAATAATCAGGCTATATGGAAATGGCAGTGGGAGGCCAACCAGATTCAGTAAATAAGGACTTTTATTTAGTAAACGTTTACTTTTCTTCATCTTTTAAAAATTCTTTTAAAATTTTGTTACCATTTTCTGTGGCCTACTTCAATTTTGTTATTACAGGCATATAAGTCGACTTTTTAAGCATCAAGAATGTTTTCTAATGGATCGTATTAATCTGTTTAGGCCCTATGAACTTGACACTCTAATGGTCACAATGCTGCCTTATGTTGACTGATCTGGCGAATATTGGATTAAACCTGAACACCTTAGTTTTGGGGTCGACTTATACAGTATTTCCATGAAACTTGCCACTCTACTACAGATAAGTATTAATGAATATCAAGAGCCAGGAACATGATTTGATAGGTTTTATCCACAATATTCTTAGGTGGAATGAATAACCATAAATGTCAGAAAATATTTTTGATTTATGACATTAAGGTGTAAATATCCTAATCAAAAAGTTCTATAGTATTGATAAATGTTTAATAATGCTGATAAATGTTTAATAATGCTGATAAATGCTGTTTAATAATGCTTATCATTTTAAATACTTTTTGACAGGATAAAAATCTTGGCTATAATTATGGTTAAACATTAATTGCAGTGTAACCTAAACAAAAAGACAAATGATACCATATTCAAGCATCCATTTCTTTTACTTTATAGAATAATGCTGTAACTAATTTTAAACAGCAAACAATATTTTCGTATAAAAGGGTTGATATTTCTAAAAATGCCTTCAAATATTGAAGACCCCCACCCCCACCAAGTATTTGCAAGTGTATTTTGCCTCGGTCGATTCCTGTTATTTGGGATTGTCAAAAAGAAAGGAAATCAGAAAAGTCACAAGAGAAGAAGAAGAAGAGCCATCAAGCAAGCATTAACAATGCAATGTGGTTGTCGATGGTGACTGGGAGAGAAGGGTTCAAATAGGACCAGCAGCAAATCTTCATCAAAACAACCATCACAGGGTTAGAGAGTAGCAGCAGCAGCCATAGTAGTAGCAAGACAGCCAAGGGGTTTTTAATAATTTCTTTTTTTTTAAAAATCTATATGTTATACCAGCCCCTACAAATTACTTTGGCATTCCTGAGGCTGACTGCACCCTGGATCAACTACAAATACATACCTTCTTCACCCTGGTGTGTGTTGGGTGATGCTCTGGTTGATGGTGAGGCTGTAGTCTTTGTGGTTCGTCGTCCGCTCGGTGGGATAATTTTGTTGCTTGTTCCAACAAGCTTTCCTTTATCAAGAACAAAGGGCTTTACATTGTAGGAGGCTAAAAATATTTATATCAAGTCAACAATAGACAGACAGACAGCAGCCACTGTCAGACTAGGCAGTAGATATTACTTTTACTTACTCTCTACCTGGAATAACATTGTCCCCCATTTCGTTGAAATTGTATAAAGAAGGCAAAAAAAAAAAAAAAAAAAACTGAACTCAAAGCACTAACAACTAGCCACAATAAAATGTACGAAATACAACTCATACAAGTGCTTTAGGATTGGGTGGACACAAAACTAAATAAAAATTAAATAAAGTGCTAATCATATATATTTTTTTTTTTTTAAATTAGTGAAAACAAGTTTCTACTTTTGAAAAAAAAATACTAACAAAATAAACGATATAAAAAGACAGAAAATACAAAAATCAAAACAAAATGCAATAAAGCTTGTGGCGCCAGAAGCCTAACAAAATAATAAATCAGTTTGCATAAATCAAACCTTAGAGCAGTCGTTCTCAATGGGGGCGAAAATTGGGGGGGGGGATAGATTGTCAAATCCAAATGTTATTTTTCTCATAAATAGGTGATCTTCTGTTTTATGATGATAAAGTCAACAAATAAGGGAGGCTACTCCCACTTGGTGAATTACAAAATGTTTTGCTTTACAAATAACCAAAAGGGGTCACTAGTGGAAAAAAAGGGGTTGAGAAACACAGCTTTAGAGCGACAGACATCGTGCCCTGTAATACAAGGGAGGTAATTCCCTATTTTCCAAAAGGCAGTGCTACAGTTGTTTTAAGATTCTGAGTTCAATTCTCACCATGTGTTCCATAAAATTAGCCATGTGTTTTTAAATGTGGTGCAGTCTAACATAATTTGATGTGTATTGTAGTCTAGAGTTTATAGATGGCCACTGCACATTGTTTAGAGATAGTGCTGTGTCATGGATCATTTCTTACTCTTCCACTCACATGTTTAGTGATGCCACTTATTAAGGTAACGATTGCAATTACTAATGGTTTGCACAACAACAAAACAAAAGCAAACAAAAACAAAAAATGAGTACAAGTTTCTTTTGATAGCCGTGTGAATGCCAATATTTTGGTGGGCAAAAATCTTAAATTCTTAAGGCTCTTTCTGCAACAAAAATGGTGAGTGGTCCAATTGTTTGAGAACCTTTAATAACAACTGCCTATCTCTATAGAGGCCCAGGCAGACGGGGGGGGGGGGGGCACCAGGTGGGCCAGGTGCGCTACTCCAGAAACGTAGCAAGGAGGAGTTCTGTTACTTGACATCATATACACTACAGTTATATACCTATACATAAATCATTTGTATTTCGAACTGCTTACAAAAATACACAATGAGCAGTTTGAAATGGGGCCTACATTTCTCATCTGGCCTGGGCCTATTACCTTGCCCATCCCAGTCTGTGTGCATCAAGATAAAATGGGAATTTATTAAAAATACAAAATTATATCTGTCTAATTATGATTATTCTTCAAGTAAGAAAAAGCCCCATAATAAAATGGGACACTTCACTTGGACCTATTTGCAGATATTAAATTTGAATGGTAGCAATTGCGTTTAACAATAGCCATTTCAGTTATGACAGTTCTAAAACAAGAACATTTTATTGTTGGGTTCTTTCTAATGAGGTTTAGATGTGTAATTTACTCCTGTTCAACTAATCTCAAGTGCAGAATTCTTTTCAAAAGTATGGTTGGTGTATGTCAGGGCTTCTCAAAGTAGGGTAGAGACCCCTCCAGGGGTCGCATAAAGATTATTGGGGTCGCAGGAATATTTGAATATCTTCTTTTAAAGAATAACTATTTTTGTACTCTTTCTGGTGCTTAAAAAATAAATTTCGTTTTGGTTAGGTTTTAGTAATTTATTTTAAAAAAGTAATTTTTTTCATAATAAACACAGTAAAACATAGATTGATAATTATAATGACATTTATTAGTTGAGAACCTATATTCACCCAGTGCCAGTGTGAGCGACTGCTAAATGAGCGGCCTAAATTGTAAATGTGCAGGGATCGTTTCTTTATTCACATTTAATGTTTAGGCTGTTCGTTTAGCACTCACTCACATCGGCGCTGGGCAAATATAGATTCTCAACTAATAAATGTCATTATAATTATCATAGTCTGTCAGATATAAAATTATCCATCATTTGATTTCATATTAGAGATTATAAATATGTTGCAAATTTTGACAATTTTTTGGTCTTTATTTGTTTCTAAGTTTAGTTACTGTTAGACTGACTAAAGACTAATATACAGTCTTAATACCTATTGGTCTTATAACAATGAGTGAAAGGTCACAAAATATTTGTCTCATCAAAAGGGGTTGCGAATGACAAAAGAAGGGGGGGGGGGTTAAGAAGCCCTGGTGTATGTGACAAGAATATTGCTGGGTGCAAATTGACTAAATACAAACGTTACTTGCAATGACAACAATAAAGCATACAACTACTATTCCACCCAAGCACATACAAAATGGAGGACTTGAATTCCAATTCTGATTTATGAAGTGAATACAAACTGATATAGAAATATTGATCGCCTTTAGAAATGGCAACGCAGTAGCGACACATGGGAGAGAGATTACCTCATTTTCAGAAAGGGAGAGAAAATGAAGAAAAGGGCTTACCTGATTTTGTGCCCGGTTTAATAGAGCTGTGACTACTGCTGCTGCTGACTGAAGAATCTCCAGGAGAACGCTGTCAAACGAAGCAAGAGTCACAATTACTAACGAGATACACGATAGGCAAGTCATAACAACTTACCATTTTCAGACAATATTGCCATCATGAAGCTGGTATCAAAACATTAAGGACTGTCAGATTTGGCCAGAAGTGGATATAATCCAAGCTTTATCTCAGACTTACCCACAGGCATTGGAACAGCGTCAAATTTTGAACCTGTAACTCTAGACTCGCTAGATTTTCAAACTCAACGCTATTCCAATGCCTGTGTTGGGTAAGTCTCCGAGATAAAGCTCGGATTATCTCCCCCCTTCTGGCCAAATCTGGCAATCCTGTTAAGGACTTAGGTAATTGAAGTTCTACAAAAATGTTCATTTAGTAAGAAGTTAATATAATACAATTGACCTTCACCATAAAAGCACAACACATGCAAATTAATACAAATTTGCACAATTTCAAATGATAAGAAACTTTAACATGTTAGATAAATGTAAGAGTGCTGAACTGTCGCAGGGTCATCTTAGGAATATTTGAGGCTCCCGGGCAACCCCCTCACCCCCCATTAAAATTAAGTTTTTATTTTTCAAATTGAATTTCAGGGCCCCTAAAATCATGGGGGCCCCCTGGCAACAGCCCAGTGTGTCCATACAATAGGATGGTGTTGAATTGTCGCCCCTGGCGTCAGTAAAGCATTTTAGGGAGCTTGGCTTAAAGTTGGCCCTACACAGAATTGGTCTCATTTGACAAAAGGAGATCCAATCAAATCCTTTGATGACAACCTTAATTCTATGTTAACACAATAACTACCAGTAGTACCCGGCCTTGCTCGGGCTTATGTATTCTGCCTGTGATTTCATCGCCTTTTTTTATGTACCTCAGTGTCTGATCCAGTACTTCAAGGGCAAGTTTCTGGACCGTTGTGCATTCATCCCATACAAACAACAACTTTATAAAAATAAAATTGTAACCCCTTAGTCACAGCAGAAGTACCCGGCCTTGCCTGGGTTTATGTATTCTGCCCATGATGCTTTTGCTTTTTTTTTTTTTTTTTTTCCAACAGAAAAAAATAGATTCTCTCTTTTGACAATATATATAACTAGATTATATATAGATATATATATTTCTTCCTACATAACAGAACAAATGAAAATGATTATTTACTCTTTAAAGAGTAGCAGTTACCAAAAAATGTTCTGAGGCACAAAATAAGGCAAATGATATAGTAGTTCCTTAGTTTGATGGGGTTCCTAGGTACACAACAGGGCTTCTTCTCCAACTGAGTGCCAGTAGGGAAAGGCTGTTTTCTTAGAATTTTTGTCTAAAAACATTTTTCAGGGTTACACAACGGTTTACAAACAAAAGTGTTTAGTTCTTTCGTTTGGCTGGGGGGAGGGGGGTATTTTAATCCAAAATTAACCTCCGATGACCTTGGAGACAGCACCACCTATCCTATCATCTGTTTTTTCTGCCCAAGTTAACCCCACGTACCAATTTACCTCCCAGAATTGAATTTCAGAAAAACAAGTTTCAAAAAGCAATCTGAAGACAATAGGCCTCCAATCACTTGAGAAGATAAAATAGTTAAAATATGAATGAATGAATTCGATATAAAAGTATTTATGAATGAATTTGGTATAAAAGTATTTATGAATGAATTTGATATAAAAGTATTTATGATTGAATTCGATAAAAATACTACTTTCATCAGAAAACAGACTTGGGATATGTGTTGATTCTTACAATAAATTTTAAAAAACACTTGAAAAAAAGAAAAAGTTTCAAAACAGATTGATCAAGTGGAGATAAGAGAGGTTACCATAGAACAGAAATCAAAGAAAATTCCCATGCAACTGTCTCACATTAACAATGCATGGAAACTTTTGGATGTTGAATCAGTCTACAGAGAAAGATTGTGAACTTCAAATTACTGAGAAGATATATCACTATTACTCAAATTGATAAAGATTTAAATTTGGACAAAAAAATAAATTAGTTTTACCTAAAAGAAATAACTATGATACATATAAATTTCGCTTAGTTTTTAAAAAAATTCTAAATCCCTTTCTCAAAATAGAGTTTTACTGCTTAATTATTATAACAATTACATTTTTTTAAGAAATAAAGTGAGACAAGGAGGATTGTTAAGGATGATGTAGAGGGCTAAATCAGTGATTCCTGAAATGGGCTCTACAGCCCCCTTGGGGGCACTGGAACACTCATGGGGGAGGCAAGAGGGTAGGGGGGTGGAAGGCAAGGGGTGGTGAAGTGGGCAAGGGGCAAAGAATACAAACCGATACCCCTTCCTACGCATAAAGTCATAGATGTGGTCTAAGGGCTGATTTTATAGTAGAGCTGTTTGAGGTTCAAGTATTAGTCTCATCACATTTCCGGCTCCCCAACATTCACACCCAACCTTCCCCTTCACATCAATTAGTTTTATATTAATTGATCAAGTACGTTCAGATACGTCTGTACAATTACATTTTTGGTTATAAAATAAATGCTTAAATTTATAAAAATATTTTATTAAAATTTAATTTTCAATGTTTCATTTTTGACTGACTTTACAGGGAGGGGGGATATATGCTCTAGGGGTGGGAGTGGCAGTAGTGTGAGATTTGGAGAAAAAAAAAAGAAAAGATTTTTACCTAAAAGAAATAACTATGATACAAATAAATTTTGCTTCTCAAAATAGAGAGTTTTACTGCTTAATTATTATAACAATTATGGGGGAGGGGGTGAAAAAGGTCGGGGGGGGGGGACACTGGTCTAACTGAAGAGTCAGTAGTACATCAATTGACTCGGCCAAACAGTGGTTCTTCTTCTTCATCATCATCTCTACACACCTTTGTGTTATTGATAGTGTCCTTGACTGTAGACTTGGTACGTTGCTCTTCCAGTCTCCGTTTCAACACCTGGGATTCATGCCTCTGCTGGTTGAGAATGGCTTCATGCTTTAAACGGAATTCCTCTTCCTGTGAAAAGGTTAGTGAGAACAGCCAGCTCCTCGTTAGTAGGAGTCTTCATAAACATGGTTCATCAACAAGCATTCAATAGGACGACACAGGATAGTGTGCGACACACACGGAGTACAACATGCAACAGATATACGGACAACAGACATGCAACACATGCACAGGAATCTCAAGTGGGTTGGAAAAACTTTTGGGCTATTGTCGAGTTTTGCATCCTAAACACAACAATACCCCAAATGTTGTCCGTTTCGCATTATGGAAGCACATACAGGATATTTACTTTGTGCACATAATTCATATTGATTTTTAGTTAAATACACCAAGTCATTTTTCAAAAATTTTTAAATAGATAAATAAATATAAGAAAAATTGATTTTAAACGAGAATTTTTCCGGTTAGATACCAGAAAAAATATCTGACTAAACTTACAAAGTATTTTTTTAAAGCAGTTAAGTAAGCTAAACGGGTTTTATGATGTGCGAGTCAAACAGATTTTTTTTAAATCGATGTTCACAGTTTGAATACACATACTTTCTTAAAAAATATCAAGTTTAATAAAAGTGTTCTTAATCTTCAAAAATGATTTATTAGAGAAGAGTTGAGTTACTTCTGTATTTTCCATTTTTATGAAAATTCATGCATATGAACTTCTCATATTTGCTTTCACAAGCAAATGGACTTTTCAACTGACAAATGCCTTGCAAATGGACTTTTCAACTGACAAATGCCTTGCAAAAGACAGTTCCTTTTAATTTTCATGTAGTCTAAAGTAAATATCCTGTATGTGCTTCCATAATGTGAAATGGACAACATTTGGGGTATCATTGACTCAGATTGCCAACTTTTCAAGGAATTTTTGGGGGAGGGATAAGGAGCAAGTGTGAAAAAACAAAAAGTGTTTCAACTTTTATATCAAGCCATAACTGAAGGAGATATGTATGTGTGTATATATATATATGTGGCAGTGAATGTAATGCTAAGCTGCATCCAAAGTTATAGAATTTTGAGAGAAGATAATTCAAAATGAACTTGGAAACTGATTTGTAAAGCCAAACAATAGTTTCAAATGGAATAACTGCCAAAACAAGTTCAAGAGTCAGTCTCATGCTCCAGATGCAGTTTCAGAAACAGATCTTGTGCATCTGCTGAGAAGACAGTTTTCGCCAGTTTTATTTGTTTCACTCTATTATTTATAACAGTTGCAATTATTTTCATTATAGAACTTTTATTTTTTTTAAATTTCAACTTCTATTAAAATTAATTTTTAAGATCATTCGAAGCTAAAATGAAAAAGAGTAGTTTTCTGAAGTAAACGAAAGGTGCAGAAAAAATGCTTATAAAGAGTAGGAGACACTGAGCTTTGTATGAACAGATAAAGCGTGCACACACGACATATTCAATTATTGAAGTTTAAATAACAAAATCAAAATATTTCTTTTTAGAAAAAAACAAAACATTTTGAGGATTTATTTTTGCCCAAAATAAAGTGTTTGATATGGGACACTTGATCAAGTATTTTGTATGGTAGGTATATAATACATATTACTATTCTTTTAATTATAATATCAGATATATATGGGAGAATAAAAACAAGTTCAGGTCAAACCGATTCCATATTATTTAAATCTTTTCCAATTTAATTTTTTGAGTATAAACTCAATTTTACTTTATGGATTGAGGTATAGAATAAAATTTTCCTAAACAACAATTATGTATTTTCAAAGATACATAACCATTTCTAAGTCACACATTACAACAATAATCTTTGTAAGTTACAATTAATGAAGAAAATGTTCCTACTAATATCAGTGTTTTTAAACATAAAACGACAGGAAGTGACAAACATTGAAAAAAAAGAATAGAATAAATAAAATGTGAGAGTGCAATCAAATATGATATTAGAGAACCAAAAGTGCAAATTTACCAAAATTAAAGTATGGACAGGATTACAAACGACATTTGTGTAAAAAATAGTTAAATAATAAAAAATCATTTTTATACATATATACATATAAACGCACAAACACACTTTTTCCATTGCAAATCAAATAAGCAAAAACACTTCAGAATATTTCTGTTCAATAAGATATTCAACAGAATTGAATGCCAACAAAATATAACGAAGTAGATTAGGTTTTCAAAAAAAGTGCTTGAATTAAATTTAATCCACAGCCGTTTCTTTGTTCAAAACCAAAAGTGAATTAAATTCCTTTCAGCTAAAAGCTGACTGGACAATATCCCCCGATACTGGGAGGTTCTATAGCGGGGGTCACTCCAAACTAGATTAACAGCTGTTTGAACATCTAATTGAACAGAAATACTGTTAATCATTAAATCATTGCCAGAAAGTGAAATTAAAATCTCAAAACATGAAGAGGCTCAAAAATGGATGCCACTCAATGACATACTGAAATAATTTAACATCTTATGTTTCAATTTTTTTCTTTCTTAGAAATAAAAATTTGTTTCACAAAAAAATTATAAAAAAATTAAAAAATGGCATTAAGCAAATGAAAGTTAAATCAAAATTGATATACAATGTAGATTTTTGTCATCGGTGTCATCTGTTTCCATTCTTTTGTATTTATTGAAGATACCTTTAAAAAGAAAGATTTCAAGTTCCTCACAAATCAACAAATACGACTTTGTGGAGACAACTTTGGATTTGGCCTCTTTAAATGCTAATCCAACAAATATAGAATTATAGGCTTTTAGCTAAATAGTTCAGGGAAAAATTATTCATTTAACTAAATATCAAATGTATTTCCACCATATATAAAATGCCCAAAGAAATGTTATAATCAATGTCGGAGGTGGTCAATAAAAACAGGGGAGATAACCCACGTTCAATATTAACAACACAGATTGATACAATAAAAGCTAATCTGAGAGTTCCACAAACTGATTAATCAAATCTTAGTGTTGAGGGATAGACATTTGTTTTTTGCTTCTTTCTCCTCTGCTTTTAGGTTGACATTTCTAAAAAGAAACTATCAACACAATTATCAAAGCAAAGAGGAAAACACAACATATTCCTTTAAAATCTTTTATATTATTCTTGTGTTTAAATGGAAAAAAATATATACTATTTTTGTGGACACGAGTAACTAATTAAACACATTCAAATAAAATCTCTACAAATGTTACTGAAAAGCTTGCAATACAGAATATTGAACAAATTTAACTAGTTCTAATTAGTATAACTATTTTGTTCATAATACTAACCAAATTGTTGTTGTTGTAGTGAAATAAGGTCAAAACTACCATGTTTTATATAAAATCTAAATTTTCTAAGCTAAATTCCACATTAGATTAACAAATGATTACTAATTGTATGTGTGCCAGGAGAAAGGTAACTCAAGAAAGTAGTCATTGTTTTAAACCTTAAACTAATTACCAATAAAACATGATTTGGGGTTATTTTTAAAAACAATACAATTTCTTCAATCTGTTTCATCTACATTGAAAAATACAACAAAACAATATTGTATATGAACAACCCATTTGAAGCTTTTTCAAAGTAAAAACTATTTGGTTGTTAATTTGTTATCTATTTACAACAGTGGTTTCAAAACTTTAAAACCCGAGGACCCCTTCTAACGGACCCCTATTTTTATTATTTAGTTTTTAGACAGTAATTAATGCACTACAATAATACATTTTTGACCTTTAGAACTCATTTTCATTTCAAATGGATTACATTTATTCGAATCCTAATATATGGTACAGGTTTGTTTACAATAGTTAAACTTTTCGATTAGCTGTGCAATGGATGACTCGCCCGTTCATTCAATTTGCGATCTTATTCCAGGCTTATTATCAAACTCGGTCATCTTAATTTTAAATTCAAGGTATTAATTTAAATTTTCAACAGTTTCAAAACCACTGTTTTACAACAATAAAATGAGAGACAATCATGAGCAGAAATCTTTTCAAGAATAGATCACAGTTTTGGTCAGAGAGATTACTCACAGGTGTGAAATGATTGGATTTTGTTCCAGGTGTGTGTGATTTGCCTGTTGTTACTGCGATTTTGGAATTGGTAGTAGAGGCTGGTCCTGTCTTGTCTGCTGCAGACGATGGCTTGGTTCGGCGGACCACATTTGATGTAGAGGTGGAGGTGGCAGTCTTATCCAAACGCAACCGACTGCCAGACAAGGACTTTGTAGTTGTCCGTTCATTAGTATTATGAATTGAGCTAGTTGAAGAGCTTCGACTGGGAGCATTTGAAGATACAGGAGATGGGTTCATGTTTTCATCAGGAATACCACTGCAAAAATAAAAGGGCAAAGCATTTGGACTTTAGACTTTTTGCTCAAATCAAAGGCAATTGGTCATTTATAATCAGAATTTAGATGCATAATTGTGCCTAAGGATTTAGGCACACCTTCAGCTCAGTTTCGGCACAAATGAAAAACAATTTAATGTGTTAATTTATTCAGTTGAATTAACGATTCCTTTTGAGGAAAATACTGGGCACATCAACATAAATTGGAAAAGTTCTGGGAGATCAATTTATAAGAAATTACTGGACAACAAATATATTTCCTATTGAAGGTGGATGCCGTAGTTTTGTTGCCAACTCTACCTCGACTAGACAGATTATCATCAACAGAGAAAAGGAAATATATGAAGAGGTTCCAAGATCGGGCAGAGGCTGCATGGATCTGGCACTCCCGCCCTGTGACGGATAATCAACAAAGCCTGTTGGTATCTTGAGGTACTGCTGGAGTGCCCCGAGTTAGTGGTAATGATCCTTCAGAGCCCCGAAACCCTGCCCGACACCACACGCAGCAGCAGTAGTAACTGTTGTATAAATTTATTTTCCTTGAGAAAACTATGACGATTTTAGTTAACCCTTAACACTCTTAACCTCATCAAAT
>VCCN01004515.1:3132810-3148901 GCA_006491835.1 Architeuthis dux | reverse complement strand
AAGATTGAATGAAGAGCATGTAGCTTCTTAAATTACAGAGTTAAAGATAGATTTTAAAATAGGGTTCTTAGTTAAGAAAATATAAGGACTTAAATTTTCTCACCACTTTTAGTCTTTACTTTTGGCTTTTGTACCTATCATGAACCTCTCAAGTTTTCCAGATTCAAAAAGACATCAGACTTACCATTATCAGTTTTCACTATTAATTTATTCAGCAGTTAATATCTTTTGGCAAGAAGTTATTTCAACTAGATTGAATCATTAGTTGTCCTACCTCCTGCACCCCAAATAAAATTATTCAAATATCAAGTCCTACTTAAAAGAATTTATCAAAGTCTTTCAAAAAACGTTTTAAAAATTCATAATTTGTTGTAATTCTTGATGTACAACTCCTTTAACTCTTAAATTCATACTAGGGACTCCAGTATTAATTAAGGGGGGTAACTTCTGATTAAAGTTACTTCCCTCACACATTTTGGTAATCATTTTTTCTTTAATTCTATTCACAGAAGTGTTCCATTTTAAAAAAATCCTATTCTTTGAAGAGTTATACAATGGTTACAAGCAGTCTATGAATTTAAGAGTTAAAAGTACATGAAAATTGCTGTCATTCATCAAGTGCTGTCAGAAAAGTCTTTTCTTCTATCTAGACATCTTCCATGTCTACAACTGACATTCTAAATGTTAATCTGACTTCCTCCAAAATGGATTTACATAATGAAAAATTGCTCACAATTCCCAATATGTGCATGCTGTAGTTTTTTTCATAGAGAATATATAACAAGACAAGACAAGACTGACTGCTGCAGGATCAAACCCCACTCCAACTTCTATTCTGACTGAAGATGATTACTGCATCTTTTGTATTGTATATATAATTAATAAAATATTAAAAAACTTTTTTTCCCCTATTTGAATGAAATAAGCCCATGTGTATTTGTATAAATTTTCAACTTTGATTTGTACCATTTATTACAGGAATATATTCTAGTTCCAAATAGGACAGCCAGTCTGTGAGTGAAGAATGTTTTTTTTATATTTAAATTAAAACATGAACATTTCATGCAATATGAATGCCTGGTATGCTCTACATCAGTCATGTATGTCCATAGTCCCCTAACTCAGTACAGGGTTTTCAGTCCCCTGTACTGTGTCGTAGGGCCACCCATGTGTTCACAGGTGTGTCTTTGGTGTGTGTGTGTGTGGGGGGGGGGGGTGACCTGACGGAGCACATCCCTTTCCAGGGTTCCTCAATCCTACTCTTTATGCTCAGTGCTTAGCAGAGAGGCACTGAGTACCATTTTTAAAGGTATGACTCAGCCATGGATTGAACCCATGACCTACCGAACCAGAGGCAAGCACTCTACCACTTGTCCACAGTAATCGGTCAGTCATGTACATAAAGGACTTTTAAAAGATTTGGTACAGTGGAGTTCAAAGATTTAAGAGAAAAAAGTTATTTCTCTTGAATACACAGACATAGGCAAAAATAATCCCTTATTTAAAAACGGTTTTCAATCATGCAAAACAAGGTTAGAAAACAACGAAAAAGACAAAACTAAGTAAATTTATGGTGTAAACATCATTTTAAAATGAAAATCATAACAGTTGTTCAGTTTTGTGACTGATCATCCTAAAATTATTTTAATACGTACAAAACAATTAAATAATGATTTGATACACAATTTTATACAAATTTATTTTATAGTTTATTTTAATACAACATTGTAGCTAGTAAATATAACTAGCAACTGACTGTTCTAACAAACTTCTATCTATGTAATATTTTTATTTTAAAAAGTTTTGTCTTTGAAATAGTATTAAATAAAAGAAAATTTATTTGCGATGAGTTAGATGAATTTTTTTTTTACTGGATACACACTTTAATCTTTCTCTTTTTGTGAGATCAAAAACAATTTTTAAATAAGGGATTATTTTCGCCTGTCCGTATTTTCAAGGGAAATAATCTTGTCTTAAATCTTTGGACACCACTGTTGTATGTGTACCGAAGACTTGTCTGTGGTCAGTATTTGTTAAATGGTCAAATGAATCAAAGAACATGAATAGGTTCTTAATATTATGGAGCAAATTTTTTTAACCCAAGGTAATATATGTCAAAATCTTTAGCTTCCATATCTGATCATTTTTAGGTAAGAATTTTTTAATGCAAAAGTGAATTCAACCATGCCTCCTCCTGATATGCAAAGTAGCCAGAAGACAACTTCTTTAGAAGCCAATTAAAAACTATTACACATTTCCATTAGCTAAGAGGGAACAGCCATCCTAAGTGTTATTAGTTGATGGCATAAAAGGGTGGAAATAAAAAGGTTAATCAGAAAATCTACAGTTAATTTAGTCATTCAGAATTACTACACTTTAAACGGACAGTGCACAATATGAATAACTTGTTTCTAGAGCACTATTTTTATTAAATTTGACTAGTTTTTACCTTCATCCTAATATTTAGTTGTTTTTATACAACTTATTAATTTTGGCCAATGTTTCTATGGCAACGAATAACAGTGCGATCAGAAATAAAGAGTAAGCCTTTGGTGAGAATCGAACTCACACTCTCATTGCCAGAGGGAGACTAGTTTACGCCTAGCTGCTTTTACCAATAAGTGTAAATCAGCTTCTGCTAATCCTTGAAGTCTTTGTAGCCGATTGGTAAAAAGCATCTAGGTGTAAACTAGCCTCCCTCTGGCAATGAGGGTCAGAGTTCAATTCTCACCGAGGGCTTACTCATTATTTCCGATTGCGCTGTTAATCATTGCACTAGAAACAGTGACCCGAATTAATAAGTTGTATAAAAACAACTAAAAATTAAAAACTAGTCAAATTTAATAAAAATAGTGTGTTACAATACCTCATCCAATAATACAGATTGTTTCTATGGGATTGTAATACACAAAGGCACAGTTTTAGAACTGTAGGTTCATGATATTTCTTTTACTTCTAATTTGGCCAGAACATATTTTAATTTGAAATACTATCACAGTAACTGAAGGATTAGATAATTTATATCAATCTATTTGCAATTTAACAATATTATTAGTTTACTAGACATTCCTTTTATATCAAAATTTATCTATACAAAATGTATCTTAATTGTTTTTGTGAGGTAAATTATAGAAATCCTAGAATAGCTTAGCTCGAATGCACTGAGAGTTAAAAATAAATTGACAGTTTGCAAATTGTTCAACTCCAGAATCAGTATCAATAGTAAAAGTAAAAATAATTACTAAGCCTGAATATAAGTGTTTGTGTGTATAATAATATGATCAGGGGGTGCAGGGTTAACTTATGTGACATAACTGACATCTTTCTAGGTGCTACAGCGTTGTTCATTTTTTTTTTTTTTTTTTTTTTTTTTTTTTTTTTTTAGATAGGGGCCAGAGTTGGCACTCCAGTGAGTAACACTGCACCCTCTAAATATGATTATTTCCCATTTTCTACTATCAACTCTACATCCCAATTCCATGGTAGCAAAATAATTGTTGGGATTATTTGGTAATTAGAGGGAAATTAGTCCACTCCACCCCTAACACCAAACAAGGAAAACCAATCATTTTTTATGGTTATAGCACATCAAGAAACTAACCCCCAGGGAAATTCAAAAGAAATCCATTAGGTGTTTGGTTACTGGCTTCAATCTAAAAAGCCATTCAAAATAGAAATGCCAAGGTTTTATATATGAAAATTCTTTTAAAGATGGGGGGGGGTAGCTTAATGGTTACATTGTTATAGCTTTTAAATCATGTAACATTAACTTCATTTGCATAAAATGGCAAAGATAAAAAAGCAACCAATTAGTAAAATGTTAAAAGTGGCAATGCATTGTGATTATCAAACAGATTCTTTTTTTTACTAATAACAATCAACAAAAATATTTCCTAAAAAAGTAAAATTAAAAGTGGGCAACTTGAAACAGTTTGCTACTGCTAAATAATAAAGCATAGAATAATTGAAGCTGAAAAAAGTGAAATTGCATTGAAGCAAGAATACTATGCTACAAAGTATAGGGAAACAACTGTACCAACTGTATTAGTAATCGTACCTATAAAGCATGCTGGAGGAAGAGTCCATGCTTTCGTAGTCATATTCAGTACAGTTTTCATAGAAATCCGTCAAAGGCAGATGTACAAAGCTGGAAAAAATGTAGGCAGAGGAGATTCATGCAGTATCTCATCAAGAGAGCCGAACAGACGATGGTCAAGAGAAAGAGAATGACATTTGAGGGAAAAAAGAGAGATAAAATTAGTAGGGTAGACAGTCAGGGTTGCCACATTGGGCTACAAAGGGAGATAATCGGAACTTTATCTCAGAGACTTACCCAACACAGGCATTAGAATAGCGTTGAATTTAGAAATCAAGATAGTCTGGAGGCAGAGGTTCAATACCAGCGTCTTGTGGCGGACCCGGCTGGTATTGAACCTCTGCCTCCAGACTTGATCGATTTCCAAATCAGACAGTTCCAATGCCTGTGTTGGGTAAGTCTTCTCGGAGACAAAGCTTGGGTTATCTCACATTGTAGCCCAATCTTGCAGCCCCGTAGACAGTGAAATAGGGCAACCCAATTTCACCAGAAAGCACTTCATATAACTGTAAAGAGGAATCAGATAAGACAAGTGATGAATAAGTTGGCCATAAAAGATAAAATCTCAAGAGGAGAAAACTCAAAAGATTATCTTAAAATGGTACAAGAACTAATTACTATTCTTCAAATGATTTTGGTTCCCCCCTAAAAAAATTAGGTCAGGGATAGGAAACTTTATAATTCATCTGAGAAATTAAAGTATCATTCAACATTTGACAAGTATTTTTCCATAAACATTTCAAATGTTCCCACTGGAGGAATAGAGTATTCCAACATGCCAAATTAATAATTTCACTAGTAAACCTGAAACATTTTCAAGTGTTCAAAATGTTTGCAACTGGCTTTCTAAACATTAGAGTTGATAGTCAACATTACAATAAAAAAAAATAAAAAGGTTTAGTGACTTTCTTTTATACTTTAACAATCACAAAACACTTGACAATTATGTTATCTTGAGAGCTGGAACAAATCCAGTGAGTCTGTTTCAGAATATATATTTCCACTCGCAAATAGAAATATATAATAGGTGAAATTTAAAATATTCTTATAAGATTTATTTTTATAGACCAGACCCAAACTGTCAGGACACTTAACAATTTTGAAAAGTTAAACTGCTGATTTTC
Source organism: Architeuthis dux (assembly GCA_006491835.1). Taxonomy (NCBI): domain Eukaryota; kingdom Metazoa; phylum Mollusca; class Cephalopoda; order Oegopsida; family Architeuthidae; genus Architeuthis; species Architeuthis dux. The sequence continues at coordinate 3,143,681 of VCCN01004515.1, read as the reverse complement.
TTTTTTAGTATAAGAGCTGTCTCATCTCTTCAGTATTTAAATAGACAAATAATTGGTAAAATGAAAATTTATTTTTCAACACAGTATCTTTCAAAAGGGAAAAGAATTAAACTTTTTATGCATAGTAAAACCTGTATTTTAAAACTCGTTTTTATGGCTTTAATATTGTAAAAATCAAATGTTTCTAAAGAAAAGCATTTTTCTTTATTAAAGTTTTAAAATTTTCATGTCAGCCTGTTTGTCTTATAACTCCAACCGAGCAATTCATAATTTTGCTTTTCTTTTTAAATCATGCATATTAATGAGCAAGGGAAACAAATCAGATGGTGCTATTGGAATCAAATGTGTTGTTAAAATACACAAATATAAAGAATTAAGATGATGAAAATTGAACAAAGAAAAGGGTCATTTGGAAGGTGAGGTTGTTGTCAGCCAGTTGTGAGATCTGAAACAGTTAAATTTACAAATACAATCCAAAACTTTAAAAAGGTACCATGCTCCAAGTCAAATTAGTAACACACTTTTACTTCGAGATTGGAGAATTGAAATAAATTTCTGATCATTTTTTTTTTTTTCTTCGCAAAAAAATAGTGAAATGTTGATAATTAGATTTTTAATTTTTAAGCAGAATTTATTTTAAATATTTAACAGGGCAAATATTTTACAAGCAGATACATTTTTGTGGGCCATTTTTAGTCTTAAAGTAAATATTTAAATTAATCTAAATAGCTGGTGTCACTAAAAATGGAAGATTTTAATAATGGTAAAAAACGTTTTCAGAACGTTGAAACAAAGATTTGCATTTTACAAAAAATACTCAATGACTTGGCATTTCTGGGATAATCAAACGGATGGATTTCCTACATTGTTTAAACTTTAAACTAATGCCATTTGAAGATTATAGAATGGATTAAAAAAATCTCACTTTGGGTCAAAGACTCAAAGGATTTGTAAAATACAAGAATTTGACACAATTGATTCTTTCAAAAAGATTTAGCCAATGAGATCTATTCAAAACACATCTGAATAAACAATATTCAAATGCAGATTGAAAATAAATAAAGCAACTTGTTAGAGTGCTATAAACATGTTAGTCTATCAAAATTAAAGAGAAGTCGTACCATCTAAGAGTGTTTCACTGGCACATATTTGAGACTTTTAATTTCATATAAGAAAATTTAGATGTCAATAACAAAGGGAGTAACTCCCAATCAAAGTTAACTCCTTTTTAACTTAATGTAAATTTTATTTATTTATTTTTATTTTGATCTGACAAAATCAGTTTACTAAACTTTGTTTTCTCCACAGAAGAGCTCTGCTGTCAATTAGGTGCGGCATCAAGCGGTTCATGACGTTAAGAGTTGAAAGTATGTTTACAAAATGCACAATTTCGTTCACCCAAGTTACGTTTATAAATTGAAAGGAAGGAGGAAGCCACTTTATTAAACGGTGCAAAACATTTGTAGGCAGTAAAATATTGCTGTGGATATGCAAAGAGCATCATTAGCTTTGGTGGAGAGGTCATTCACATTAATCATCGACAATCAAAACAAACGGTGTAGAAAAGGAAAATCTCAAAACCACAAACATGTTTCAAAAAGATTTAAATATAAATACTGAAAGAAAACTTTTGCAGAGAGCGGTAATTCCCAAGTGTGCGCCTGGATATGCATAAATTTCAATGATACCAGTAAGTTAATAATACAAATTTTATTTAAATTAGAGTTAAGATGTTGAAAATGGCCTAAACAGCCGTAACATGTACATCAGAAGACATACACAAGATGGAATAACGTTCATAAAATGTTAATTTTAAAATTAAGGTTTTTTTTAAAAAGATTTTGAAGTTTTACAATTTAAATATTTATAACGTCTAGAACACTGAAATTGAAAATAATTTAATATTTTCAGTCATAGTTTATTTAAATTAAATATTTTTAAAGTTCTAGTCCTTGTCATACAAATAGAAAAGTTTTTATTAAACATCAATAAGCATTGTGAAAGTGATGAGACAACACAAACCAGAGGCAGAGACACATGAACGTCAATGCAATCGTTTTTTGGTTTGTTTTTTTACTTGGGGCGCTGTGAAAAAAATCTGTATACACTAAGGCGCCATGATTCGGAAAAGCTTCAAAACTACTGGTACAGAGCATAAGAGCGCATCAAGATCAGAATATTGTTAAACTGGGCAGAAACATTAGAAATATGAAACTAGTAAAAAAAATAATGAGATAAGGTTTGTGGAATCAAAAACTAAGCACTTTCAAGTGAGAGTTCTCATTTATAATAGAATTCCAATAATCAATAATTAATCCAATTACACATCATATCAGGTGGAGCAACAGTTCATCTATAAAATGGATCAATGAAACAGTGCAAAAGTACTTGAATTGAAACATTTTAATTTCAAGAAAAACAATCACACCAAATAAAAATGACAGATTTTTAAGCAACTAATTAATTAAAAGATGAGTTCTCGTATCAAAATGCCATCCAACAGGAATGGGGCAATGTGTCACAGTATTTTAGATTTGAAATTCATTTCCATCATTTTCAGTAAAGAAAAAGCATTTTTTGTTTGTCCTTTCAAAATTCGGCTCATTAAATCAATAGGGACAATTGCTGGAAGGATGGTTTAATTGACAGAAGGACATTACATAAGCTCATTTCTACACAACAGCATCACTTGGGAATGGTATGACTTTTTAGCGAACAACGTTTCATTGAAAATGCAAAATACACACATACACACAACAAAGATACATATACACATAATCACATCCACACACAGGCCACCTATGCACACACATACACACTTGTGGTATGTAAGTTTGTGGCATGTAAGTGTGTGTATTTTGCATGTTTGATGAAAAGTCATGCCATGCTTGGGAACACGCCTGTGGTTATTGAGAACAATCAGATTAGAAGGTAAAACAAAACAATTATAAACAAAAATAATTTCATCAAAAAGAAAAATCACAAACTGCAGTTTGTCAAAGAACCAATCAGAGGTGAGCACGATTCATGGATGCTATTAAAAAAAAAATAAACTCAAAGAGTTTCAAATGAGGCAACCAGCAGACAGATCACACAATACCTGAGGGAATTATCTACAGGAGTCGTCCGCCTCAGCTTTGTCGTTTCTCTGTTGGTTCTTGTAGAAGGAAAATAATTATGCCAGAGAATAAATATGCAGAATAACAGTAATGAGAAGAAGTTTTCTTCTTCCTCGTTTAGGCTTGTTGCGTGCTTTTCTTTTTTCTAACAAAAACTTAAATAGTCTAACCATCTAAAAGGCAGAACTTGCATTACAGTAGAAATAACATCTGCAAATAATCAGTAAAATCTTTTTTTTGTATTTGAAGAGGTGATTCTCTTAAGTTATAAACATTTTAATTCAAATATATTATATTATATAATAAATTATTATGTAAATATATTTATTATATTTAAAGCAGATTGAATGCTGTTTGAGGTTCCTCTGCCAAAAAAAAAAAACACCAAAAATATTTTTGTCCATTGAATTTTCATAAAATACTACTAATGCATTCACGTTATATTTTTCAAAGATAACAAATTCTATTGGTGAAAATTGTTATATTTTTCAAAGATAACAAATTCTATTGGTAAAAATTGTTATATTTTTCAAAGATAAATTCTATTGGTGAAAATGGTTCTCTCAAGTTGTTTGAGATTCTGAAATGAAGGATTTTATTATTTTTGATTGGTTTCATTTTTTGTTACATTATTAGCCAATAGAGTCACTGTTTTTTTTTCTTTAAATATGTAGAATTTGGAAAAATTTTAAACCATTGGAAAGAGCAGTTGAAAGAAAGCAAATGAACTTGGATTCATGTCCTCTTTTTTGCTTCAGAGCCAACTTAGAACAAAATAAATTCTTCACTTTTTAAAATTTTTATTTTGTGAACTTTTTCTAAACTTACTGAGGTAATATTTTTTTAGTTGTTTTTACATATGGAAATTTAAAAACTAACAGAACAATGCCTTTAATCTATTTTAAAGTCTCTTAAATTATGGACAATGTACATCGGGAGGAAATGTCCATTTTTTTTAATGAAAAGGTAGATCAGCAACATAATTACTAATGCGTTAGTAATTATGTTGTTGAACCACCTGTCCATAAGCTTCCAATGAGGTATCAACCACTATTGTATCAGTTATATTCCTCAAGTTTTTTACTAAATGTCTTCCAAATCAGCATTTTAGCCCACTGTGTAACGATTACAATCATCAAAATAATATAAGAATTTCTAACCAAATGATAGTTTTACACAATTGTGACGAGAAAGATTTAAAGTTTTCAGCGATAAAATACATGCCAATGCCAATTATTCTTAATAGCCGTTGGCTCAAGTCACAAATATCTTTCGGTCAGAGATTTCAAAGCATTTAAAAACAAACGTTTCTACACTGGACGTAAACAGAGAAAATGATTAGAAAAAGTAAAATAAAACGAGGAGTACATACTTATTTTCTGCTTTGCTCTTGGTTATCGTCTCCTCCTTCTCTTTCTTGAGGCTCTCTTGTTTCTTTTCCTCTTCCTCCTGCTTCAACTTGGCAGCCTCCTCGCGTTTTTTCGCTTCTTTGATTTCACGCTCTTGCTGCTCTAATTGCTTCTGGCGCTCGGCCTCTGCCTCCATTTCCTCCTTCTCTTCTTGCTCCCGCTGTCGAGCCGCCTCTTGCTCCCGTTGCCGCTCAAGCTGAACTCGCTGCTGCTCTTGGAGCTTGATAGCAGCCCGCCGGGTCTCTTCCCGCTCCTTCTCCTCGCGCTCCTCTTCTTCCTGCTTCATTCGAAGCTGTTCCGCGTGCTTTTTTCGTCGCTCATAATCAGACTTTTGTCTTTGTAACTCCTATTTTTAATAGCAAGAACAGCGAGAACAAAAGAAAATCGATTAGAAATAAAAATGCACACCTTGGCATCCTCTTGCTAAATTATGGGAAAGAGGGAAAATAAAAAAATTTTAAAAATTAAAAATTTTTAAAAATCACTGCGCATTGGTCAAAGAACTTCGGAACTAATGCAGTTACGCACCCCCATATAATTAAAAAAACACAAGGGAGATAACTCAAAATCAGCAATTTTTCTCAGTAACTGATTTCTTGTTAGTTTTTTTGTTGCAACGTTTTTTCACGTTTTTTTTCTTGCTGAAAATTGGCAAATTATTTTGATTGAAATAAATAGCAATTTGTTAGGTTTTTTTGAAAAAAAATGTTTATAACTGACTTTTTTTTTTCTTCTCACGTTCCCAAATTATTTTAATTGAAATAGCCAAATTCCTCACTTTTATAAGAATTTAGAGTTATCTCCCTTGTTTTTGTTATATGGGGCTGCGTAACTGCATTAGCGTCTTAACTTCAACATTTGGAAATAATTTTATTTTAATAACGGTTAAAATCGAGAATACGTCAATTTTCCACACAGCAAAATAAGAGGAGAAAAGAAAAAAATATCATCAAGATACTTTCTGTACAGGAGTGAGAAAGACGTGGTACGGAACACAAGACTGCAACAACAAAATGGCAAGACTCCGATCTTTGATCAAGTCGGCAAGATAACTAAATAAGTGAGGCTGGGTTTGTTGTCAGTGAAGCACCCTACAACCTTTTGTTGAGAAGAGAGAAAGAAAAAGAAAAAGAAACACCTAAATTTCGGAAAAAACATGCACTTAGGTGTAGCCATGGTTTCCAAGGAAACACTGACAGCCAAATCTGATGCCGGTGGGAAGCTAAATAGAAATAAAATATACACACACGCACACACGCGCAGACAAACACAGAGTTTTATCATAAAGAGAAAAACTGAAGCAGCTATAGTTCCTGACTACAAGTCAAGAAAGTCTGAACAATTTGGTAAGTTTGTTAGTAAGATTATTGTACAAATAACCAATACAATGTTACCTATTTGTGGAGAGAGAATTCAATAGAATTTGAATAATTTCAATTACTGTATATTTTGACGGATAAACAACACTTGAAGCATCCAAATCACCCCTAAGAATGGGGTCGTCCTATTGGCCAGATACAAAAACAGTGACTAAACAGTTAGCTAAAACCATGAAATCCAGACTGAAATCGGGATCTCGTCTTATCTCTAGGTCGCCTTATCAGCTGAAATATACAGTATATCCCGGTTTCTTTGTAGTAAATTGCCTATATTTAGGGTTTTACTGAAGCTTATGACATTCAACATGAGAATTAAGAAATAAGCATTTTCTAATATTTACTTATCAATTAAGACTTGTGGATTTCAAAGACTAAAATGTATAATCCTATAATAAGACATTTAAAAAAAAATAATGAAATTTAAAGAGTACATTAAAATAATGAAAAAATGTTTATCGTATCAGGTAAATATTCCTTAGGCTCTCCGAACAAGGGTATTTTGCTTGCAAAAGACTAAATTTGAAATGTTACAAAAAATTGCAAAAAATCTTGGCTTGGCAGGAGAAATAAAGAGGCATCTTGGCTTGGCAGGGCCGGGGGTAAAAAAAGAGGCATCTTGGCTTGGCAGGGCCGGGGGTAAAAAAAGAGGCATCTTGGCTTGGCAGGGCCGGAGGTAAAAAAAGAGGCATCTTGGCTTGGCAGGGCTGGGGGGTAAAAAAAGAGGCTACCAAGCACATGAGACTTAATAGATTCATATAAAACAGATATAATGAAAAATCATTAGAATTTTTCACATTTCAAAACCATCAACTTTCCCATAGATTTATTGATTTCAGGGCAAACATGGACTTTTTAACAGTCATTAGTGGTTCATTTGAATTGAACTTATTTAAACACTTCACAGTCTTGACATTGACGTTTCTTTTCTGAATTCTCTTATTTCTTTTTATTTATGCACCATGTTTAACAACGGGTATACACAGGTGTGGGAAATTTTTCATATGGCACATAAATAAAAAAAGAAATAAAAGAATTCATGAATAAAAAAACTGAACATTTCAGTTTTTAAAAATGACAGCGATGGGTCAAAATCAGTTGCATTCAAATGATTACGATTGAAAACTCCATGTTTGCCAATTTCTGTATTTTATCCAAACAGTCAATGTGTAGAGACAAGTTGTAATTTCTAAATGGGTTTTAATCCAATGCCAGTTACATAAACTAAAGAGTTAGTTTGCTAACATTAGGTTATCTGTTAAATTACCATACACATTACTGCTTAATGAAATTTTAATAAACAAACAGGTCTGGTTAGTCACTCAATAGAAACTGTCACATGACCAATGTCTTTTGGCAGCATGCCGTGTTGGGGGTGATCAATGAATAAGCATTTCGTTTGGCAGTGATCACTAAAAACGTCTGAATTTTTTTTTTTAAACGAGCATGAATGCTGCCGGACCAAGGGACCAATTTAGCATAAACGCACATTGCAAATTGACTCCAAACTGGGGGGGGGTCAAAAAAAAAAAAAAAAAAAAAAAAAAGTTTGTTTTTTTTTTAGACATAAGGAGTAAATGTTTAAATTTTCAGCCCTCTAGCTCCATTGGTGTATGCACAATACACAGCCAGCCAGACCAACTTGAAAACTGCAGATACCTGTTTTGGTGACACTTTTGGTTGATGATTTCTAATTACAGCTTGAGTCAGAAATATTCCTCAAATAAATCAGACTCTGTAATGGAAGGGAAACTTAAGTCGATCGACCAAAAATCACTAGAGGCAAAAAGTTTAGACTTTTTAAAGATGTGAAAATAGGCTTAACTTAATCCTATCGCTTTTGTTTTCTGTGTCAATGCGGATTCATTTCTCCAACACCCTTGCCAACAAAAGGGGAAAGTTTATTACTTTTATAACATTTATTTGAGCTCCTATAAATTAAGAGATCAGGGTGTTAGCCAGCGTTCTCACTGGCTGTTTAATGGCTAATTCCCAATAGAAACCTAATTCCAATTTCCCAATTAAGCTGAGCCCTGTTGTGGTCGTTTTTGGCTTTTTTTCAAATCTAAAAATGCGGACCTCATAAAACTTCCCAATCCTATAAAAAACGGTGGGGAAATCAAATTCCTGGCTAACACCTGCGGAGATACAACACTTAGGAAATTTGACAGGTATATTCAACAACTTGTTCTAACAAGATTAATACAAGAAAACAAATACAGAAGGCCAATGAAATTGAAGGGTTTTACATGTCAAATTAACTGGAATAATTATAATTTGTGTAATTAAATTTATTGGATATCAAATACTCAAAGCCAAACCATATTCACTACTGCAAACTTTTCAATATCAATTCCTGACTAAAACACATTTATTCCCCAATGAGATGACTAAGTTTAGACCATTTAAAAGCATTAAGCGATAATTATTTAGTTCTACTAGATCAAAAATTATCGATTGATGGGTAGGCAGAGAGGCAATCTGGATTCATATTTGAGATCAACATGTTTGGAAGGCTATGGAAGAGCAGTAGAACAGTGAGGATGAAAACAATTTCAAACCATGTTAATAATGGTATTATATTAGAGATGGTTAAAATAGGCAAGAGAAAGTTGCAACACAAAAGTCATGGATTAGTGAGCAGACAGACACTGCAATACAAAAAAAGGGATGAAAATGCACAACTCAAACTATATTGGATCATTTGAAAGAGAGCATAAAGTAGTTCGAGTGAGAACAAAATCTGGGATGAAAAATTCAGAGTTCCACAGCAATAATAAATTGCATATAAACGTCAGTTAAAAACAACAAAAAAAACCAAAAAAAAAAACAAGAAATACTGAATTCCCAATCGATGGCTGAAAAATCAATCAGAAAAAAATGTTTTATTCCATTTGATCAGAGAACAAAAAAAAGACCACAGAAACAAACAGCTAAAACGAGGGGGACCACAGAAAAACATGAAACAAAAGTTTTAGGAGTTGACAATATCAGCACAAAACAACAAAAGCAGCAACAACAGGAGAAACACAGAATAAAATCAGAAAGCGAAACTTCTATTTGGGAAGAAGTGTTTTTTTTTCATTTACAAGAAAACGCAGACGAGGAGAAGAAGACAAAAAGACACTGTAGAAATTTACAGTTTCAATGATCAAACACTATCGGAGAGGAGAAACCTTAAGAGCTTCACGTACAAAAAAAAAAAAAAAAAAAAAAAAAAAAAAAAGAGAAAGAAAGTATTATAAAATGTAAAAAGGTGGGAACTATTAAGAAAAAGCAGATGGAGAGAGAGAGAGAGACATTAGAAAGATTCTTAGCCTGCTTAGCGTTCTAACTTGATAAAAAGAAAAATTATCTTTTTGCCTTCTCAAAAAGCACAGCCGTAAAAGTTTATTACATCTGACATAGCACAGGGAGCTGAAGAGAATAGACAAAGCAATGTTTGTAGTGTCATCGAATGTATCATCTGCACTATATTAAACAGAGATTCAGCCCAGAGTTGCCAGATTGGATTATCTCCCCTTGTAGCCCAAACTTTATCTCCAAGACTTACCCTCAAGAGGCTGGTATTGCACCACTGCCTCCAGGCTCTCAATTTCAAAATTTGACACTATTCAAATGCCTGCGTTGGTAAGTCTTGGAGATAAAGTTTGGATTATCTCCCTTTGTAGCCCAATCTGATGACCCTGGATGAGTGAAGTATTTGGTGAATCTTACATATGTTCTCATAAGACTATTGGAGAGCAAACTCAAGATATCACTTTAGTCTCAAAAAATTTCTATATAAATGTCAAAGATGCAATTAAAGTGAAAAGTTTTAAATAAGTAAGAACACAAATGATTTCAGATTCACCGCATAATCGATAATGCCAGGTCTGTTTTGAAAGGGTAGTAAAAATGAGATGCAATCATGGCTTCTATAATGAAATTCAAATTCACTTCTCTCTTTGATAAACAATAAGGCAGATTAATTGGGTTGAAATAAGAGGTTAGAAAATTAAGCTATGCTATTAGACAATACAATTCTTTTTTAAAATTCACAGCCTTGTAAGTTCATATTGTGTATCAAGTAGGTATTTTGGCCATCTCTGAGAGGCATATAACAATGCCATATGCTTCATCTACAAGTCCATTTTGTTCCAGCAGAAAGATAGCGGATGATAAACATTCCTGCATGCTATCAGAAGATGCTCAGAAAAACAGGAACAAGAAGTTACTAACTCAGACTAGTAACAAATTATAAAAATCTCAAGACTGCAAAGAAACAATATCCCGAGAAATGCTTACTAAAGATTCAGGAGTTACAGCTAGAAACCACTCCTAATTGACAATGGAGCTCTTCTGTGGCAGAAACAAAATTTGTTAAACTTATGTCAGATGGAATGAAAAAATAAATTTACCTAAAGTTGAAAGAGAGGTAACTTTGATCAGTAGTTATTCCTCTTGTTATTGACAGAAAAATTAACATCTAAATTTTCTTATATGAAACTAAGAGTTAATATGATAAACCAGATGAGAAAACTTCAATTCCTTCACTAATTAAGTAAATAAAAAAATTTAAAAAACTCACAGTAAATTTGTAGTATTTTTTAAAAAGATTTTTCTTACTATTTGCAATCTTTTGGTTGGTTTAGCATTTTCTTAGACATATTGAAGACCAAGTTGTTTAGTCCTGATTGGGCTAGATGAAAATCTTGAGCAATACAAAAAGACTAACAATTCAGTCGACAGCAAAGCCTGAAAACACTTAAACAACCAGTAAAAATATTACAAATTAATGAGGTGTGAAAAAAACAGGCAGCAAATAGCCGTCATATAAATAGTGCCTTTAAAAAGACACTTTCCACACAGAAAATAAACATCCATAATTGAGAGTAATGCAATAAGTTATGCCGCAGGAAAATAATTTTTAGATGCGCTAGCATCGATTGACGTCACTGACTGACATACTGAAATGTTAGTTACAT
>VCCN01004515.1:3071545-3123188 GCA_006491835.1 Architeuthis dux | reverse complement strand
TACTACACTTTGATCTTAGCCAAAAGGCTGCAAAGCAATCGAAAACAGGCCTAGTGAGTAGTAATGTGATATGTGGAGCCCCAGTAGGAACAGCTGAAGCCGTTGCCAGTGTAAGGGTACTACTTACTACTACCACAACTGAAGTCAGATATTTTAAATTGTTGAAGTCAGTAAGAACTGACATTAGCAAGAAAATCATTTTTGAATAAGAAGGAAATGTACAAATAAAAAAAAGGTTCCCATCATAAAAGGACTGCTTCCTTCTTAAAAAAGACAGCAAAAAGCAGCCTTCTTACAGCAATGCAATTGCTATTTCCTTTGTTAATAAGTGTATCCTGTTAGTACGAGGGTAAACATACACGTCCTAACCTAGGCAGTTCAGCATTTCAGTGATGCTTCCGTAATGTATATAAGAGAAATAAGTCGGAAGTTTCTCTTCATAACAGACCTGTAGATTTTAAAGAAATTAAATCCTAGCTATTTGCAGCTTCCCAGGAATGTATTCTTGGTAGAATTGCTTACAGATTAAGAAAAGAAAAAATGTGAATTTAAGCACAATCTGTATGTCAGTGTTTACAAGACGTTGGGGCAAATCCCAAAATAACATCAGAACAAGATTTCAACAAGGATGCAAATGACAGGGAAGTCAAGCAGGAAAACATGCAAAAACCAAGGACAAGGAATTCCTATTAAGAAGCAGGGTTGGGCTAGAAGGAGGTTATCTCCCCCTGTAGCCCGATCTGGCAACCCTGTTAAGAAGGGTTATAGATGGATTGAATATAATCAAAATCTAAACTGACATTAATATTTGCACCAAGAGTAAATTTCCAAGACTCATCACTTTACCAAATAAAATTCTAGAATCCATAAAAATGGTTCATTCAAGATCGTTAAAGAGTGACAGGTTTACATTCTTGGCTCACCCAATGTAGATCAGACTCACAATAGCTTGCAAGATCAGCACACTTACTACTATACAAGTGGGTGCTTACAGAAAGTCAAACATTTAGAGAAACACATACTGAACAAAAATATATGGATTTTAAACTATAATCTTGGAAGGTGAGAGAAGAGAAAAATCCATTAAGTAATCTATCCCAGAACAAAGTTTTTAAAAATTGTAGTTGTGAAAATAACTTATACTAACAAGATTTGTTGGGTTTTTTTTTTTTAAATTTCGATTAATTTTTAAAATAAATAAAATAATTAAAAGTAATTTTTTTGGTTCATGAATATAATGAATTTTTAGATTAAAACAGTTATTGTAAATGCTAAAATTTTTTTTAAAAAATAGTCAGCCTCACATAATATTTATGTCCCGAGGTAAAACAGATTTCCATATCAATCTTCATCCTGATAGAATATAGACATAATTGCTCAAAACCAGATTTTGACATAAGCAATATTTAATCAAGGCAAATTAACCTGACCATTAAACATATCAAAAGCTTTATAAATAGTACTGCATTTCTACTGACAAATCTCAGAAAATGCAACACCTCTGATTATACTGTTACGGTTTCTCTTTGCAGCATGTAATCTCTTTGCAGCTAATTGTCTTGAGAGTTGTACAAGTTTCAAAAATGCAAACAGTGAAAGACCGCTATTGAATTAAATCATGCTATAAATCAAGTTGGAATTAGCCGTTGACAGAAAGACAAAAGATTTTCAGAAGCAAGATGCATGACCCTTAATTCAAAAACCAAAATCAACAGAGACAACAGCAAATTCACAAAGAGAAGTGACAAGGGTTTGGACACAACACAATTTACTTCCTTACCTCCCAGGTTTTTTTAAAGCTTTGTCAACACAGGTTTCATTTCACTTCATTCTATGTAATTTGTTTCACTATATACATATGCGCTTATTAGGTATTTGAACAAAACAGACATTTTGCTGGTATGGCTTGGTTTCGAGAGTTGAAAACAGCAACTTTTACGCAAGAAGAACCAAATTTTATTGCGATCCACACAACAAGGCATACAAATAGCAATATGACAACCTTTCCAATCTCCTTAATCGATTCTAATTTAGCAAGATATTGCCACCTCTGCCTAAAAATGAATTGCCCGTAGCCTAGTTGCTTCATTTTTGTCACAATACCCCCACTCTGTATGCTTATCTGTCACCCTAGACTTTACTAACCCACCTAGACTCTTCGGACATGGATACAAGGTTACATAGAGCACTACATAGCTTGACGAGATCAAAAGCGCAGACATGCGACCAACTGGAGTTGTCAGTTTCGCATGGGAAAAGAGTGTTGCAGAACCAGTAGGACAAATAAAGATGTAATTAATTTTTTTAAATTAAACCATATTCATGCATGCACGCACTCATTCATTCATTCATTCATTCATCCAAGCTTTTCCACAAAGGCACTGGCGAAATATGTGTTCATTTCATGATGGATTATTATTATTATTATAGTAAACTGAGCACCTCCCTAAAAACAAGTGAAAAAAGATGAATTTAAAAATTTTTAAAAATTAAAAACCAGTTTTTAGAAGGTGGCTACTGGACTACACATGTAAATTTTCAAAGCTCTATGCAACAAAATGTGACCAGGAGCACTGAAACAGACATACAGACAGGAGCACTGAAACAGACATACAGACAGATAGATAGACAAGTGAAAAGGGAAGAATACCTAGCCACCATGATTTTGTTATTTGGTCGGGCCGATGACCGTGGCTACGTTGAGTCAATACTTGGTTCGATTCATTTAAAAATGTATTTCTATTAAAAAGAAACATTTTCCAGAAATTTAGCATTCAAAACCACAAAACATGCCTAAATGCATGCCTTGTGCTGATTGCAATAAAATGTGTTTCTTCTTGCATGAAGTTCCCGTTTTTAACTATCAAAACCAAGTCATACAAGCAAAATTTCTGTTTGCTCAAAAACTTATAAGCAATACTGTACTTTGACCGAATCAACATGTTTTTTGTAACTTCATATCAGGGTTACTAATAAAAAGGCTAATTTTATATTTTCCTTCATAAATAAACCAGAAATGTTCTCAGAACATAGATTTGAGGCCTAATCACTTGATATGAAATAACATCCAAGTGTTCTAAAGAGCACTGCAATAAGCTTCTCTCCAGACATGGTGATCAAGATTGTCTTTATGGAGTCTAACACAAAGAGGCACATCATAACAAGAGGTAGCAAGGAAGCCAAGTAGTTCTCTCAGAGAAAGCAAACATGTTTTACTGGGATCAGTGTTAAAAAAAAAAGAAGGTAATCAAACATTTAAGACAAAAAAAAAAATAAATAAAAATCGGACAGATGTGGTTGAGGATTGCCTGAAAGGGATTTCAGTCTTAGAGACCTTTTCCTTTTCTTGTCACTTCAGATAAGAAAGAGAAATTAAACAACAATTCAAACAGATCTCAAGATGTTAAAAGTTGCAAATGTTTGGTTAGCAAATATTAAAGAAACTCTGTAAATATAAAATGTCAAAGATTAGTGTAATGAGTGAACAATTATGAACAAACGTTTTTTCATACAAATGAAAAATGATGAATGTACACACACACACACACACACACAATTCATTTCTAAAATACATGCTCAATTATCAACCCATACTACAACAAATTGTAAACTAATAAGCTACAAAAGAAAGTATGAACATCACGCACTATGAGAAGATGAAACCAATTTATTAATAGCCCTGCTGTGGGCAGCTGCTCTGACAAGTTCAAAGAAAAAACCCTTTGCGTCATTTCAATTTTGTACAAGAAAATACAAAGCTGAAAAAAAAAAAATCTTTAAAAAAATGACAAAATCTTTTTTTCTGTCAAAATTTCAAATTTCCATCTGCTTTCATCCTATTTCCAGTTTAAACATTTTTTTTTCTTCAATAAATTCTTATTAACTATTTCAAGTTATATCATTTTGAACAGCATAGAAAACTCCAGCTAATGTTGTGAAACTTGGAAAGGCATACAAAATGAAAATGTTTTCAAACCACTTTAATTCTTGATTATTCTGTTATTAAAGTTTTTAGCAGGCCATCCTATTTTTAGCAGGCCAACACAGAATTGATGTGTTTACAATGATAGAAACTATAGAAATAAACAGCAGTAACAAATCTGTGGTTTTGCTAGCTTAAGTGCAACTCCAAATAATCATCTAGATTCCAATGCCACTATATGTAGTGACATAAAAACATGTGGCATTCCAAGAACACCAAAATGTTCACACAACTTTAGACAGTTTCTTTATATCAATAAACTACTCAATAGGATTGGTTACTCTTTCTCTTAAGTAGGTTTTGTTTTACAACAGTGTACAACATGGATAGTTCATAGATGATATTCTGGGCCAGACCTAGGGTCAAGATGAATATGAAGCCTGGCTGAGCATGTCGTCAGTCATGAGAATCTCATTTGCCAATTATTTCTTAGTTTCACAACTGAAAGTATTTAACTGTCAGATATTCCTGAAAAATCAGGGAATTTTCATATTTTGACTTTTTATTCTGTTTAATTTATTCATTTTCCCCCCATTTGAATTCGGAAAGTCCTACTGTCTCAGACACACGACAGGCACCCCCAAGCACTTGCCGCCTGTCAGTGTTTCGGGTACCTAGGGCCGGCCCCTGTGATATTTCAAGTTTGCATTAATAATCTAATCCCTTCAAACAATTCCAAATTTTTATGACAGGTGAAAAAAAACACTAAAATATTAATTTTTACAAGACAAAGATAAATACTAAAAACAAAATTTGATAGCTGTGAAGATATTTACATATACATACAAGTGCAAATATAACAAGACCAGTGTACACTAAATGAAATTAGAAAATATTTATGCAAAATTAGTGAAGTTAGCATCTGAAAGACTAAAAAACAATCCATCCCAACAAACTGTTTAGGAAGATCAGCAAGCAGCATTAGTGAAACAAACCACTCAAATGTTACATTTCCATCAACAAAGCTGATTGGTACGGTTGATTATTGCATAAAAAGGGCTTCATATCTTATTAAAGATAAAAAAATCAATCAAAGGGGGAAAATGTCACTATGCAAATCAATTTATTAGTACATGGTAATACCAATTTATTAGTGCATAAATTATTTTGTTTTACTACTGAAAAATTAATATAAAAATAAGCTAAGAAAATCAATAAAAAAATCTTTAAAAAGAATGACATGGAAATCTCCCCCAAAGAGCTGCAAAAAAGAGGCCACATGAAAAAGAAGTTAATAGCCATTTATAAGAATATACTAGAATATATCATTACAGAAACATAAGCATTAATTTTATGACAAAAACATCTTGAATTTACTAGAATTTAAGTTTTAAGAGTAAAGATGATTCTTCTTCATACATTATAATACTATGAATCTTTTTTAAAAACTTTTTTCATGTTCCTGGGTAATAAGTGTTATTTTCTGATTATGTCTAAAAAGTATAGAAAATGGCTATTATTCCCTTCAAACTTTGCTTTTGTGATCTGAACATTGATATTTTGTAATTTACCTATTTTGCCTCAGGCAGCTTAGGGGAGGTACTTGAAAGCTGTAAACTCCCTATCTAGAGCTATTGTTTCATAGGGTTTAATATTATGTGCAGTGGTGGCATCAACACCTTCAGGGCATCAAACAATGACTCCCACGTGACGTTGTTCATCCCCACTTAGAATTCAAGCAGCTGTGGCCAGTCCCACCTTTGGTAGCGTGCCAAGGTGTCCCAAGGGCAAACATAGCAGTGAAACTTGGTAAAACCCTGTCATAGATCGATCAGGAATGCCACCATTTTGAAGACTCCTATGACCTCCGAGCCGTACTCATCATACTTCAAGGTATTTAATAAGGTCTTGACATTGTTCCATTGCAGATGAAATGAGGTTCACAGAATTCGTCTTGATCCCCAATAGGCATGCCTAAATATGCCTTGCAAATCTTAGCAGATGCTGCCATGGAGTACTGTCTGAGACAAAGGTCGAAACTGGTGTCTTCATCGAACCACAGATAAAGAAGATCCTGGAGTACAAGGATTTCCTCAAGAAGATCATTAGGAAGGAGAAAGCAGCTTGGTACAGCTTTGTGACGGTGGTTCGGGGCTTCCAAGGCAATCACACGGCCAAAAACTATGTGGAGCTGTTTGAGACTATGGTGAAGAACTATGGTAGCATGGGCTGCAGGTTGCCCCTCAAAGACCATATCCTTGACACTCATCTTGATAAATTCAAGATGGGAGGAGCATATTTGGAGGAACAAAGGGAGCACTTCCACCAGGATATACAGGATTTTGAATGCCGCTACCAAGAAACATAACTAGAACATGGGAGATTATATTTTGGGGTCTGGTTCATGAAAACGTGAAATACTGTACAATCGTAATTCTTGAAAAACTACTCGCTTCTAAATCTTTTGTGATCACTTTTGTTTATCATCAGTGTAAATACACATTAATTTAGATTCATATGTTATTGTTTTTCTGATAAAATGTGATTTTTTTTTAAATGCAAATAAAAAATATGCTAATTCACTTGTTGTACACAAAAGCAAAGTCTGAAGGGAATAATAGCCATTTCTATATTTTCACCCATAAGCAATTACAAAATAATACCAAGTCGATTCTCCAAACAATTATCTGCTCAGCCACCCTGCACCAATGTTTATTTAAAAATGACCATAACAAGTTTGAAGCTAATAAAGAAAAAATATCCAAGCTTTACTTAGCACAAATATGTATAAAATATAATAATAATAGAGCACAAATGAGTTGGCTTGTATGTTAAAGATCAAAGTTGAAAATAGATTAGTGGCTGGGGTTAGCCATTATAACCAGTGGAACATACAAAACAAGCACTTCTAATGAAGAAAACCATTGAACTAAAGCAACTCATGTCAGCAAGCAATTCTGTTACCAAAACGATCATTAAATGGGACGGTGAAAGATTGGTTTTCTTCCAGTTTCTCTTTTTTTGTGTCTATATTATTTATAGAATATACACATCTATCAGCATGAAAGACATTTAACTTATCAAAAGCCTTGAGCAGATATTTCAAAGTAAAATAGTAAATGCCCATAAGATAATCTTTAATGTTTGTTGTGTGGATGTAAGGTAATCTGACAGAATGGTGGTGGTAATTTGACAATGTGGAAAAGTGTGAAAGATGGAGTGTTACATCTCATAAAATTTGAACATTTTTTTTTTTTTAGATGTATAACACCTTCAATATTTCACTTCCACATTGTCAAATTACTACCATCATAGCTTTTAATGTAAAAATAATGACAAACAAAAAGGTGTGTGTGAAATAATACCGATAAGGAGAAAAGAGCTAGGAAAAAAAACCTTAAACATTTCTCACAGAGAGTTTTAAAAATTAGAAACTAGGCTGCCGACTACAAATGCTGTTTATCAAGTACAGTTATCAGAGTGTTGACCAGTGTTCTCCCTAGCCATTTAACAGCTAATTCCTAATAGAAACCTAATTCCAATTTCCAAATTAAGCTGAGCTCTGTTGTGACCATTTTGGAGAATTTATTTTTACCATTTTTTGGTGTCCTTTTGGCCATTTTTGGCATGGATTACCTATTTTGAGTGTCTTTTTGGCAATTTTGGGCTTTTTATAAAATACAAAAATGCAGACCTCAGAAAACTTCCCAATCCTATAAAAACAGTGGGAAAATCAAATTCCTAGCTAACATCCTAGTTATTCACTGTGGGTTTCTTTTTAAAGAACTGTTCATCTTCACTCATTAAAAGAGTGTGGATATTAATTCTACTTGTTGGCCTCCCTCTGTCTTGGATGACAATGGAGCGTGAGCCAGTGATTAGCCTATAATTGAGTTGCTGCAGCACCTGCTGTGACTGCAACCCGATTCTCGAGCAACAAATTCTGTTGCAGCTTTTGCAGGTGTAATTTGCACCTGACTCTGTAGGTGCTGTCATTGCCCTGTGCTGCCTGGGCTCTCCACTTCTTGCTTGTCTGGATACCTGTCTTGATGGAAGATCTCCATCTGCTGCAGCCACAGCCTACATTCGGGTCTCATTTACAAACTTCAATGTAACAAAGAACAGGCCTTCTACTAAGCAAGAAACTTTAAAGTATTTCATTTTTTGGTTCCTGCTGTAGAGCTATGGCTAGCGTGTTAGTCTTGCAGGCCTTTGCTAAGGAGTTCAAATCTTTACTTGATGCCTCAGTATAGTGGCCTTAGGCCAAGCTTAGCAAAAAGGGTGCCTGTTATAGACAATAGTTAGCAAGCTATTCTATCAAGACTGTTCATTTCTATAGTGAATTTGATCATCACTCGGTGTCAAAGCTAATGTAGTTCTGTGTCAGTTCAAACTTAACTTACTAAGTAAAATCAATCAGCAGAATTTTTAAACATCTAAATCAAAACAAATTGCCAATTGCACCTTGAAATTCACTGACAATTTTTTTTTATTGAAACTGAATAGGACTGATTTTTGGTATTCACGGGACACTCCAAAAATGTAGCAGTGTGCCAGACTTTGGCTCCAAAAATTAAAAATAGTGGATTTTAAGAGGAGTGCTGTCTTGGAATTAGGTGTACATGACATTTAGGATCCCATAAAAAAGGATGGCCATTAGATTGACACTAAAGGCAATCGAATAACTAAAACAAATGCTGTTATGGTCAGGGTTGCCAGTTTGGGCTACAAGGGGAGATAATCCGAGCTTTATCTCCAAGACTTGCCCAACACAGGCATTGGAATAGCATCGAGAGTCCGAATGCAGAGGTTCAATATCAGCCTCTTCAGGCAGATGATCAATACCAGCCTAGTATTGAACCTCTGCCTCCAGACTCGCTCAATTTCCAAATTCAATGCTATTCCAATGCCTATTATGGGTAAGTCTCAGAGATAAAACTGATTATCTCCCCTTGTAGCCCAATCTGGCAACCCTAGTTATGGTCCATAGAGAAAAAGAACCAATCAGCAAATGCATTGAGATAGTTCTAACTACAAATTGAGATAGTTCTAAAATAAAACATTACAGATTTCAGTCAGGTTATCAAAAGCTAATTAGATGCTGTGAGGCAGCTTTTTTTTTGGTTTTTGTTTTTATTTGAGTATTTTTTCTTTCAAATACAAAGTAAGTGTTGTTTATTTGCTAAGTTCATGCAGTACATCACAAAAGTGTCTACCACTATCCCAAGTGCATGTGTGTCGACCCCTGATGATATGGTTGCTTTCCTAATTTCGCACCCCCATACAGTGTGGAAATAAGGTGCTATGGAGGCACCAGGACAAACATGCAAACCATGCCTTAGGAATCTGTATATTTACCTCAGGTAAAGACCAACTGCTCTTGTCACTGCCATCAATGTAGCCCGAATCACTGCTCACCGTGTGACGTTTCCAGCGCATTTCTGGAGACAGATTTCTAAACTCTTCACCTGTCCTATAAAAGGAAATACAAAACAACTCAAAATGTTAGAGATATAGAATGAAATTAAAATAAAATCTAGAAACATTGAAAAAAGAAAACAAACTTAGTTTATACCTTATATCAAGCGTTTTGCACTCGCAGGCCGGATCACGTATTAAAGAGTGGACGATGGGTCAGATAAATGCCATAAAAAAAGCTTGAAATATGAGAATTATCCTTTTAAATACATCTAACTATATTTTGCCTCAAATCAATGAATAACACAGGCTAGTAAATCATTTCTGCTTAACAAAGAATGCCAATTAGTAATTGAAGAACTGAATGGATCAGTGAGTGTGGTGTTCGTATGTTATGCCAGCTTAATTTGCATACGCAAGAAGTTGGCAGCTACTTAAGAGCACAGGAGAGAGACAAGGGCAGAACTTGGCTGTTTCATAAATGTGGATGCGAGTGAATTCTTTGCAGAGAGATTGTCGGAACGTAACAAAATTCTGCACATGAACTGTGTCGTGTGTCCTGACTCCTTTAGTGTGTTTGGTTGGGCACTATCTCTGAACTCCTGCACACGAGACGGGAACGTCAAGTGACCTTAAGAAAACGCTACTTGTATATAGTAAAGCAAATAGTTTCCTACTTAAGACACAAACTGATGGATAGAAGCCAAACTATTTTCATAACATTCACAGTAAACATAACAAAATAGAAGTTGAAGACATAGCAATTCATGTGCTATTTTTATTTATTAAAGTTTGTCATTTTTTATCAATATTAAAAAAAAAAACATGGAGGCTTTTGCATTATTTTGCTGTTTAGTATTCTCTGCAAGGTTATTTAAATTTAGTATGTATTGGGTGCCGCACCCGTTGGGCAATGAGGTGTGCATGTGGGAATAGTATGTGTTCGGGACCAGACAGACGTGTTGCAAAAAAAAAAAAAAAGTTTTTTCTAGACCAATGTTTCCCAACTTCTTTCGCTATGTGGCCCACCTTGCTTTTGGTGTGATATGTTATGGCCCAGTGGGGATCATAGCTAGCAAATTTTTGAAACTGAAGAAATGTCAATAAAAACCGCAACTTTTTTTCAATTTAAAAGTATCAAATAAAAAGAAAGAACAGAAATTTTATTACGCATTACAATTATAACCAGAAAAAAATTGAAAACTAATGAACACTGAACACGGGAATCAAATTTGTCACATACAACTCAAAAATGATGTGGCTAGATGCATGTCAAGAATTGGGCAGTATCTGTGGCCCACCTGGAAAACGCACCAATGGGCCATGGCCCACACAATGGGAAACCCTGTTCTAGACATAAGGAGTAAATGATTAAATTTTCAGCTATCTAGTTCCATTGGTGTGACCTGTACACGCGACACATTCATAGATAGTGAGCAAGCCAGGCAGAACTACTTTAAAACGGAAGAAACCTATGTTGACCGATGGACAGTTTTGGTTGGCAATTGACAGTTTCGAAAAGTAGTCTTCGGTGCTGTTTGATGATCCAAAAAAAAGAGTAACAAATCTGTCAATTTACAAAAACCTAAAAGGTTTTGTATAGTTTCCAAAGATACAACTAGATGAACTCGAGGTAAGAAAAAATAAAAAGGGTCAAAAGTGAACCAAGTATTTTGTCAGTATAGTTAGTGAAACCTATCTGGCATCATGTATTTGTAAAGTGCAGAAAATATAATGACATGTCACGTCCTACATAAACAATGTCTGATATGCAAACAGTTATAGACTTAAGTTTCTTCCAAATTAAACCAAACTTTGGTTATAATACTTAAAAGCATTTAGAGCAGACAAGAATCAGAAGTGAAAGTACCGATGACTAAATACAAATGAACATGAACATCAAATGCATTGACAAATTAACTAGAAATATAATCAGCAGCCTTTTAACGTCATTCGTTTGACAGACTTTCTCCAAGATCTCTTGGTCCTTGGCGTCATAGTTTCAATACCGTCTGAACTTGTGCGAATCGATACGCCATCTTATTTTCTGCCAGCCACAATTTTGCATCTGGTCTTGGGGGATCCACGTTGTGAGTCGACATTCTTGGAACATGGCTTGCCCATTGTCATTTGAGTTTTTTAATAGTTCTCATGATATCTCTGACTCCTGTTTTCTCTAATATAATGTGCGGTCTTGTGATTTCTCCATGTGATGTTAAGCATGATCCTCTCTTGTGCATGTTTCTCAGTTTGAGAGACAATCTCCTGGTTAAGTTCCATGTTTCAGCTCCGTAATTGACTATCGGAGGACGCATTAGTTGTAGACCCTTCTTTTTAAAACTAACAGGATCTTCTTGCTCATAAAGGTCAATAATTTTCAGTTAAATCTCAACTTTACTTGAAGGGGAAAAAATTCCAGCAGAAATCTAAAAATGTAGTGATTGATAACTCACGCTACAGGCTGAGGGAAAGACTTCCGACTGTTCCATTTCATCTCAGCTTCACAAAGGAGAGCATTGTTCCTGTCAGCCTCTCTTTGAAGGTATTTCATGATGTGTGCTTTGCCCTTTGTACAAACCTGTCAAGAAAAAAATTGACAAAATAGCTTGATTATAGATATAACAGATATGATATCCTTTCATTATAACATATGGTAAGTTCAAAGACAGCAAATTTTATAGTAAAACATCTACATAACCTAATAAACCAGACTTTCTATCTTGATCAGGGTTATCAGATTGGGCTAAAAGGGTAGATAATCCAAACTTTATCTCCAAAACTTACCCAACACAGGCATTGGAATAGCATCGAATTTGGAAATCGAGTGAGTCCGGAGGCAGCGGTTCAATACCAGCCTCAAATTTTGTATCACTTTTGAATGCTGGTATTGAACCTCTGCCTCCAGACTCTCAATTTCCAAATTCACACTATTCAAATTACTATGTTGAGTAAGTCTCAGAGATAAAGTTCAGATTAATTCCCCTTGTAGCCAAATCTGGTTATACTGATCTAGATAATTTAAGAATGGTAAATATTGAGCTTCAGGAATTAGGGAAGCACCATGCCAGACAAGTGATGATTTAGTATATGAGAAAAATTAAACACAATTAGACCATTTCATTTTTCCTCTCTGGGTCATTCCATGTCAAATCAGCAAATTTTTAGGGCAAAATGTTTGAGGTCAACTTTTTTATTTGACCCAAAGTAAAAATGCATATAATAAAAGTTTTAGATCTACTTGAGTACTTTAAAATGGTATATAAATGAGGTGTAAAATCAACCGAGATATTGATTTTCAAACTTTGTCATTACCTCCAAAAATTCACAGTTCAGAGGTCAGTATCTCTGGAACCCTTTAAACTAGAAATGTGAGACAGGGGCCATCCAATTTGTCTCAAAGATCTATAAGTGTGCCAAATTTGAACAAGATCCGTGATTTACATTGTTGATTTGACATGCAATTACCCTTCTTATGAAACCATTTATGATACATTATGTGAAAGAAAACTTAGATAGAATCACAAAAGTGTCTTTACTTTTTAATACAAGCAAGAGACTGTCTGAGAAATGACTATCTACTTTAAATAGAAAGTATCTACAAGTGATATGTGTGAAGGTGTGATGGAGAGCTCAGTTCATTAACAGCTATGGAACAAGATACCAGTCAAGGATTAATTATCATGCTATTGTAAAAAAATCTCTCTTTTTAAAACGACTGCAATTATATGGATTCTTAAAATCCACAAGACAGTGCTTGCGTAAGAAGAACAGTTATTTTCTATTTGATTGACATTGAATATTAATCCTACACAATTAACTAAAAAATAAATATCCTAACCTCTTTCTCATTAAAATGTTTTTAATTACAAAAAAATCATTCAATAAGACAATCATGAATGATAAACTATTCAATCATGAACAGACTATTTACATTGAGGCACCTGCTATAGAACTTGTGTCTCACACCATTGCTAGAGAAGCAAGTTCTATCCTGATGAGTGCTCCACTAGTGTGGCCTTGTGCAAGACTAAACTACATTTACTCTACCTTACTATTTGTATTTTTTTAAATTTCCTGCTTTGATCTAGAAAATGGATCGCTTCTCTGCCTTTTGGCCAAGATCAAAGTGTAGTATCTGTTCTTCGAAACCGCCATTGCCTCGAAGTGCGGAGAAACATGACCCATATGGGGTCCTGTGGCATGCTCGGGTATCGTCCTGGGAGAAGTTGCGCAGGATATCTTGGCTGCGGCTGATAACGCGCCAAGGACAAAGTTTAGTATCTGCGCTTCCAGACCGCCATGGCTTCGAAGCTCGGAGAAACACGGCCCTTCGGGGATCCTGTGGCATGCTCGGGTATCTTCGGATACCTGGGAGAAGTTGCGCAGGATATCTTGGCTAGCCGGTCGAGAGGCGGTCAGCCCGTTAGCACACTCGGGATCCGTCCTGAGGAGCTTTTGAGACCCATCCCTGTCCTCGGGGCATTTGTCTCAATGACAGGGACTTGGGATTCTCCCCCCTCAGGTCCCTAGTCACGGGGACTTGGGATTCCCACCCCTCTGCACGCCACATAAAAAATTTGCCCTCGTGGGGAGGTAAATAAAGTTTCATGGTCTTTTGGCTAAGATCAAAGTGTAGTATCTGTTCTTCGAAACCGCCATGGCCTAAAAGTTCAGAGAACCACAGCACTTCGGGGGTCCTTGTGGCATGCTCGGGTATCTCCTAATATCTGGGAGAAGTTGCACAGGACATCTTGGCCAGCTGGTCGGGAGGCGATCACCATTAACATGCTCAGGATTCGTCCAGAGAAGCTTTTGGGATCGCCACCCTTTATCCTGGTCCTCATGGCATTTGTCTCAGTGACAGGGATTTGGAATTCTTCCCGTCAAGTCTCTAGTCACGGGGACATGGAATCTCCCCCCCCTCCTACTGAATTTGGCACTAAATAACCCATCAAGGGTCGATGTGCCGTTAAACAAAACAATCTAGAAAAAGTCAGTGCATTTGAAAATGTTCCTACTGTAAACCCTCTTATCACCGGATTTCGGAATATTGTGAATATTTGAAATTGCCAGTCTTGTCCGTTAGTGTGCAAAGTGACTGGTTAGTCACGCTCTCGTTGGAGGCATTGTTTTACTAATTCAGTATTTATTGCGCTTTCTTATGCTATCACTTACAATGGCTTCCAAACAAAGGTGTGCTACTGGTATGACCAAGAAATGCGTGGGGTTATCAGTTTCTGGTGCGTCAGTGGCACGAGTGCATGATGAATACAGTGTAACGAAACAAATGGTATCGGACTTGCGTAAAGACTAAAGACAAATAGTACAGCTAAGATAAAATTAGTCTTATTTCATTATTTATAATTATTTTATTATTCTCTTACAATGTTGATTATATCTATATACTATGTCATGTGTGCATTTGTGCTACTTTTATTTTTGGAGGGGCTATTTTTGGTTTTCTTATACATAATTCAGCAATACCGGCCATCTGCTCCCACCTATTAGTCCGTTAATAAGAGGATTTGTGTTGGCCTTGTACACAACCTTCTGGACATATTTTTGCAAGTCCTGCTTTTGTGGTGTTCAAATAATTTCAGGGCCTTGCCTTTCACCTTGTCAAGATAGGTGGGAGGTTTGGTCTGGTTTCTTAGTGAGGTTATTCTTATGCTATCTATTTGTCTGTACCAAGTGATGATGATAATAAAAACAAACATTAAAGAATGGCTTTGTTTATTTGTTCAAATCTCACTTAGTTTTTATACGATAGATGATGTTCGCCATCTTTCACCTATATCATTATAATGGGAGATCCCTGTATTCAAATAGTAAGATTCAATAAAATTAATTCCTAACTCTAAAAATAAATATATAAAAATGAAGATACATGAAAGAGTTTTTAATTGTCTATACTTTTGAGAAGAGTCATTAACATACCAACTTTTGTTCAGAAGATTTAAAGTCTTCTTCCTATTTTCAATGTAGACAACGTTTTGGCCAATACATTCTACGGCCTTCTACGGATATCACATTTTACACTTGAAGAAGGCCATAGAATGAATCTGCCGAAACATTGTGCCTACACCAAAGATAGGAAGAAGAGTTTAAATCAGTGGTTCCCACCATTTAAAGTCATTCCTCACTTGTCAATAAGATTACTAGTATCCCCCCCTTCCATTTATTAAGTTGCAACACAGAATAATTTCAAATAATAACTTTATTTTACGTACAATTAGACAGCTTCATACTAAGAATTAGTTTAATTTTATAATTGTACAGCTGCTGCTGTGTATTTGTTACTCAAAGAAAGCAAGTGAAAATAATTAGAACACATCATTTGAAATTCCAATGTGATCTCTGTTTTTGTTTTTTGGCTACTAGTTCTTCGATTTGTGGGTCTATTAATGAGAGAGAGCACATCTTAAATCATTCTCAACTTGGAGCTTATTTCGAGCCTTCGACTTGATAGATAGAAGTGCAGAAACCCTATCTCTAAACTGGACTTTTATTTTTACCTAATAGCCTTATTCCCGCCTTGAATTACCTAAATCCCCCCGGTTGAGAACCAATAAATGGCAAAGATCAATAGAAAAGATAATACTTACATGAGCAGGAGGAGTTACTAATGGATTATGGTCTAAAATCATATCTTCTAACGTATGCATCGATCGAAAAACAATTGGTATTGAAGATATTTTGTTGGCTGAAAAATCTATTCTTCGAAGATTCAATTTTGAAATTTCTGGAAAACAAGGATTCAAATATTAAAAATAATTCAAATGAAAAACAATAACATGATAATTATTACAAACAGATGTGACAAATAAAAAGAGCAGAGAGAGGGGGGGGGGGTCAGTCTTGTATATCTTTTTAGTTGGGTTCCAGACCACAAGGTTGACCATTTGGGAGAGCTGTCAGTCTTGAATATTTTTTTCAATTGGGTTCCAGATCAGTCAATTTGTCAGATTCTGGCATCTTTGCCCAAATAGGAGGCTAATGCTGTCAAAAGTTTTAAATAAGAAAAAATTAGCAATATAGGGGATTGCGTATTGGGGCTTTTTTTGTTAGTGAGGGCTAACAAAAAAGCCCCAATATTGCTAATTTTTTCTTATTCCAATAAGATATTTTCATAAGTAGTGGGAATTGATATGTTAAGTTTATTTCATAAGTAAAAGGGTTATTGGTTAGGGTTATGTGTAGGGTTTTCGTTTTGGGAACTAAAGATAAAGACACAGCATTTTGGAGAGTTGTTTTGCTGAGAAAAAAAAAATAATGCAATTTAATCTCATTTTTTTTTTTAAAGGCTTCCATACTTCAAAATTACGGACGTTAGCTTCTGGTGAGGACTAACAAAAATGAGCCATGAATTTTATTGAGAGATGAGTTTCAACTAATTTCACTTAAAAAATTAACATTGTAACAGTAACTGTAAATATGTGATTATTCATGTTCATAGATTAAATTCAGTTCGCTTGTCATTTTTGCACACCATATTTTTAAAATTGCTTGACGTATTTTTAAATTTCCTCGCCATATTTTAAAATTTGCATGCCATAGTTTTTAACTCACTTGCCTTAGTTTTTAATTTGCTCGGGAAAAGGTATAGAAACTCTTGTTCAGATTTATTTAGAATGAGCTCAGTTTGGCATAGGGCCAAGCTTATAAAATATTCAATGAGAACTATTAATGTCTTGCAAGATTTGCATACAATCTACAGCTTTAACTTATTTAGATATTATATAGTGATAAATGCATTTGGTTCTTCCAAAGTTCACTTGATATATTGTTGAGACAATATGGAAAAAATGTTTATGTTAAGGGCTGTAAATTTGGCATAAATCTGATCAAAGGAATCTTCATCCATTCATGACTTTCACTAGGTGAAGTCAAATAAAATAAAAGGATAATTCCAAGGGAAATTATGAATCACCGCCACCGATATTTGCTTCTTTTTACTTTGTTAATTAAACGGTGGTGGAGGTAAAATTAAGTTATATTGATGAAAATGTTACCTGTATGGCTTGAACCATAAATTTATTAAAAAAAAAAAATAAAAACAACGGGTTTGGTTAGTCACTCAATAGAAACTGTCACGTGACCAATATCTCCAAGTTACTTCTCTTGCCTTTTGTTGGGCAGTGATCACTTAAAAAGTGTGAATTTTCAAAAAAACAAGCATGAATGCTGCCAGATACAAACTAAGGGATCAATTTAGGATAAACTAGCATTCCAAGGGAAATTATGAATCACTGCCACCCATATATGCAGTGTTGGGGGTGATCAATTAAAAAGTTGGAAAAGGGGGTGGTCAATGAATAAATTACTCCTCTCGCCTTTTCAAAAAAAATATGCGGGCACAAACTATTGATCAATTTAGCATAATCTTATATTGCAAATTGAACCCCCACTAAAAATGGTGGAAAAATTTATTTTTTTTAAATTTTCCCTACTCAGTGAGGGGAGCATGTGTGTGCAATATCTGATACATAAATGTGAGAACACATGAATAACCTAAACCCAGCAACAGTGTTTAAACCGGTCCGTTGTGGGTAGCAGTGATTATTGAGAAGTAGGATAAACAAGTGCCAGCATCAATAAGAAAGAGTCAAAATATTGCACGGTACTTGGACCAAACTGAACCACAACAATTCAATCAATTTTGTCTTCAAGTAGCTCAACAATTACAGGCATTACTTTGAATGGGTTACTCTTGATAGCAACAACAGTCGAGTATTAATTGACTCATCAAAGCCTCTACTCAGTCAAATGACTTTATTTAGGATTTCTAGTTATCAATTAAAACAACAAGCAACAACGTCAACTAGTTGATGATCTCCAGAAGAGGGAATAAGTCGTGTGGGAGAGAAGATGAAGGAAACGTGGCAGAAGCCTGCCCTTATTTCTTCTATGAAAGCGGCTTCAAAAGCAGAATGCAGAACATCATATGACTAAGTAGCACATTTAATGGATGACAGACACACACATAAAAAACACCTATTCGTTCCAGATGGATTTCATTCAAATATCTGCATCATTAATCATAAATATATAAATAAAAAGGCAAGTCAGAGCAAAATTAAAAAGGAAACATGAATATACGTCTTATAACAGGTGAAAAAGAAATTGGGATTAATAATTTAAACAAAGTGGGGAGAAAAGTTGTTTGGATAGTTAGTGGGATTGAGCATAGTGCAAACACACTATTGTTCTTCCATATATTTTTATTTATTTATTCATATTCCGCTCATATTTGGCACTGCTTCTCCTCCTACAGTTTTTGAGATGTCAACACCCATTCCAATGCAAATTGGTGCGTCGTAATGCTGTGTATTGCGCTTACATACAGTTTTGAAAAAAGTTAATTTTTTTAAGGGTTTTAGAGGAAGTCTAGCAGACAGCTGCACTATCATGATAATCTGCAAAAGGGTGGCAGCCCCCCACAGCTAGCTCAAACCACGACCTATGGGCTGCTCCTATCTGCTCCACTCCAGTGGTCCATAGGATGTAAACCGTTGGTTTAAAGAGTGGGGTGGACCCTGGGCAAGTCGCACTTCACAAAACTACATTGCTCAAACTGGAGGGTTACTCCGCCATCTTTGGTCCTAATGCTGTGAAAAACCATCCCCAAAAATCTACGTCCGCAATGTAACTATAATGCTAAAACGGACTCTTACTTTCCACCATTTGTACAGTTTCGAAGTATTCGGTTACTTCCCTTGCGAAGGTTCTAAAAAAATGTTTCGCCAGTAATTTTTTATGCTTTCATTAAAGGATGGGAGGGGGGGGGCTACACTGAGGTGCAATCACATTTGCAGTTCCTTCTGGAAATGCACCCAGTCTACTTAAAATAATTTTTCGGTAACTTTCCTCAATCATGGTCAGAGTTTACAGGACTCTATTAAACAGCAGGTTGTAAGAAAGACATCAGATCATAAAACAAAACTTGTAAAAATCTATAACAAATTTGTGCTCATATACAAGAGAATTTAAAGAAAGGCAAGGAAAATAAATTAGCTTACTTTTAATCAACCATCTCAATAAACATACAAAATTTAAAATCAAATCAATGTAGGCTAGGGTAAAAGTTGCGTACCTTTTTGGTAAAATGAGACAAATATCAAGATCAAAGTGGTGAAAGGCTAAGCACTGTAACCATTACAAATATAATTGGTAATGCAGACATGTTAAAATGTCATACTTAATTAAAATACAACATGCCTTGGTTAGATGCTGTAAGATTTAGCATTATATTCTTCTATACATCAAAGTCAGGCTTATAGGAAGCATCCAACTATATAAGTGATTTTACAGAAATCCTAAATGAAGAAGT
The DNA here is from genome assembly GCA_006491835.1 of Architeuthis dux. Classification (NCBI taxonomy): domain Eukaryota; kingdom Metazoa; phylum Mollusca; class Cephalopoda; order Oegopsida; family Architeuthidae; genus Architeuthis; species Architeuthis dux. Next base: position 3,103,518 of record VCCN01004515.1, on the reverse strand, counting down.
GTGCAACATCCTCAGACAAGCCACAGGCCACCACGAAGAACCCTCACAGTCAAGAAGAGAAAACTGAAGTGGTATGACCATGTCACAAGAATGAATGGTTTCGCAAAAAAACATCTTGCAAGACACAGTTCAGGACAGCAGAAGAAGTGGCACACAGAAAAAAAATAGGCCAATAACCTCACTGAATGAACCCAAAAAGTCTAGCTGAAACCCAGGCATTGGCACACGATCGACACAGATGGAGTGAGTTGGTGTGTTCATTGGTACATCTAACCCACAACTAATCTCTGTTAAGGGACCGCTGACAATCCTAAATCACGTAGGAAGGAATTGATAATGACTTCCAGTATACCAAGTAATTTACTTTATGTCAGTAAATTCTAGAGATCGGCCACAAGCTAATCATATTAAGGATTTTGAAAATTACTCATAATTGGATCCAATCAACATAATCTTTGGATTTAAAAAAAAAAAAAAAAAAGAAAAAAAAAAAAAGACCCATGGATTAATTGTATGAACTGAGAAACAATAAGTACATAGATATATGGAGCAAATATATATGTACGCATCTTATGATCAAACTAGAATAAGTGGATACCAGTCTGCTAATTAACTTGAGTATGGAGTATAATATAGGAAAGCTATTACACAAAATTTGTCCTTTTGGTAGTTTTTATGTAAGGACTATGGAACCCAATCACTCTTTCCTTTCACTTATTTTTTATAACCAATTTGAAGGAATGAACACTTGGTACAACAAATGTATAATGACTAGCATATATCTGTCAAAAATGTTTGGATTATTTATATATGGATCGGCAATAAAAGCCAAAAGCGATTTTATTAGGTAATTTTGTTTTATTAATCCAAGTATGCTAATTTTCAGTTTTTTGAAAGTCTCAACTCAACTCAAGCTGTTTGAAAGGGTGATCGGACATAAAGTCTTAATTCAAAATGTCATGTAAGAAAAGTCACCACTGATATCGTGCGGTATAGAAAAAACTCATAGAAAGAAACTTGTTTTATTAAAAATATAACATATTTCATTACAAAATAAAGCTGATGGCCAAATTTGACAAATCTGGCCTTTTTAAAAAGCATTTGGCCATGCAATTTTGGTTTGGCCATATTTAAATTTTGAGCTATTTTTTGCAAGTTTTTGGCCAGAAACGTCTCCAAGACTCTAGCAACTGCTTTCCCTTTCCAACTGCGTCCTCACTGTAGGCAACATCAAAAGAAGCCGAAAGAAAGTGAATGGAGAAAGTCTCTTTGCAGTGTTCAGCATCCTGTTGACTCAGTTTGTCTATATATTAGTATTCTTCATTGCTATGGAAACAGTATCTCATTTCTGTATCAATGTATTTCATGTGGACCAATCCATTATGAGTAGTAGGATATCTCAGCTAGCAAACATCCAAACACTAAAAACATACTCATTTACATATTTGGCTTTTATATGTATAGAGTATATAGTAGCAAATATTCTTTTAGTATTCTTTCATCTAGTAACCATAATATTTTTTAATATCTCCAATGGCTTCATTTACTATCCTGTTGTATGTCAGTCCGAAGTTGACAGGTGCTACACATTGCCCAAAGGAGACCTGACAGAAACATTCAACTTGTTGAGCTATTTTACTTATATGCTTCCATATGCAGTCATTCTTACCTCTATTATATTCATGGAACAAATAAAACACATACTAACCCACATCATGAGTAAACTAACTTTAAAGGGTCTCCACATTTTGCATCAACTGAATGAGAACTAAAGATTTATATTTTAGCTTTGAATGATTGATATTTTTACTGAAGCTAATTTGTTCTTTTCCAAGAAGTCAAGCAGATTTAATTTTGTTCTTAAAAGGGATTTAAAATTACTATTCAGTATAATTCAAATATTACCACAGATTGTTTTATTTGTAAGTGTAATGTGAGGGATGCAAGGATTAACTCAAGACACTTACAGGATTGCAGGGAAGGGTTTATTCCAAGAAGCTTATAAAAGATTCCAAGACCAGTCCTCATACTGTTGCAAGATTGTGTCAGTTAATTGTAATGGGCACAAGTGTCATCGCGCATGCCACTTCTACCTAGGGTTACCTGAGCATCTCATCACAAATTCATTGTTATAAACATTTCAAACTGGTTAACTTATTTTACTGAACCACAAAAATCTTTATTGGTGGCCAGGGGTGGTACATCCGAGGAAGGCTGGAGAACTCACCTGCTGAAAAGTTTCTAAGCAAGAAAGTCACGGGTGCTAGTCAGAATAATTTGTCAAATAATTATTAAAAGTTATTGAAAGTTTTGAGGTATTGTTGCAAACAAGTTTAATGAGATTTTTTAAAAATTCAATCAAAAATCATAATTCAAACATCACCATAACAAAACAGCAAAATTTGCCCACTCTACTCTTAATAACACTTTACATAATACAATGTAGAAATCACAACTGAAGTAAAGATAATTTTTATACTGTTTTTCTTGACAAATTCCCAGTGCACAGGAAGCAGATATTTGGCAAACATCTTTTATAAAATCACAATTTGTCCTACTGCTATGGTAAATCGTAGTCTTAATGGGACTAAAAAGGCAATACAACAACTATCATTATCAGGATGGCAGAAGTCAAACCAATTATTGTGATATTTGAAAAGTTCAAAAAGGCAGTCACTTGACTGACCAAATGACATTTCTATTCTGGGAAGAAAGGACACAATATTAGCTTTTGTTGAGATTGGATTCATTCAGTCAGAATTCATGGTTTGAGTTCAATATTGAATCACCTTAACCATGATCAACGACCCAGCTGAACAACCAGCCAAGTGGCAAGGTATTCTTCCCTTTTCACTCAGTTGTTTTCTTGCGTCAGCACTACCAGACACCATTTGACCTAGACCTTGCAAATTCACATACATTTTTGGAAATTTTTTAGGGTCTTCTACCAGACACACAGTTTGGTGTTGACAACAATTTTCTTTTTTTTTTTATTAGATGCTGTATTATAAATCAGGGTTTCTCAAATTCATGAATATTAATGTGGGGTGGGGGGTGCACAGAAATATTTGAAAATCTTTTTTAAAGAATAATGATTTTTTTTTATTTAAATGCTTTGTTTTGCAAAAAAAGAAATTTGCTTATTTTTGGACTCTTGTATAATTGTGTCAGCATTACCATACATACTACATTGATTCACTTAATGGCTGATGTGGCATGTCTAATTCAAAACTACATGACAAGAATTCAGATTCACAAATAATAAACTCAAAATATCTACAGACATAAGCATATTATTCAACAGCTAAAGATCACAAGATTGTAATTCTGAATCCATTTCTCTCTCATAGCAACAACTTCCCAACTGTAATTTTAAAACTTTCTAATATTAAAGTCATCATGGCAACCAAACTGAAGCTATATGTCATTGTATTTATAAATTTCTATTTTCATCCATGTCCAACACTAGAATAGATATCCATGAACATTTTAATCCTTATTGTTAGATATTCTGACAGTGAACACAAAAGTGAATCAATTCAAAAACATTTGCTATATTAGCACAAAACTCAATAAATTTAGTAACGTATAAAAAGTTTTCTGCATACTTTCGAGTATAGCATTTATATAATTTGTTTTTTTAAAGGTTTGTTCACTTAGTACTGAAATGTTTTTGTCTTAATGCTTTTCATTTTTACAGTTGGTTTGCCACGTAAATCAAATATATTTCGGGGGGGGGGGCTCTTTCATCAAATGGGCTTAACTTTAGTAACGTATAAAAAGAATTTCTGCGTACATTCGACACCTCTTTTTTGGCTCAGATTTGGGTACAATATTTCTCATGTTAAACACAAAGAAATATGGAACTTCTTTATTTCTACTTCATATTACTTACATTAACAGAGAGTAACTGACCACAAAAAAGCAACAATTAGATGACAAAAGAACTCGCCAAAAATTAACGAAAACGCTTCCTCTCAGAATTCAAGTAACTCAAGTTTCTTTTCAATTCATAAAATTCATGAAAAGATTAACCTGCCATTGGAAAGCAGATATTTTCATCCCCAGTCATACCATTTAATGAATTACCGCTACCCACAACACAGGTTTATTGCTGGGTTGAGGTTATTCATGTGTTCTGACATTTGTATCCGGACTTCGGCCAAGCATTCATAGAAACTTGAAATTTTGTGCATGCGTGCGTGCACACACACACACGAATAGTGAAAATGGTTTTCTTGTTTTTTGAAAATCACTCCTAAATAGGTTTTTAGAGGGGGGTTCAATATGCAATTTAAGTTTATGCTAAATTGGTCATTAGTTTGTGCCTGCTGGTTTTTTAAAAATTCAGATTTTTTTAGTGATCACAGCCCAACTTTTTAATTGATCACCCCCCAACACAGGTGGTGGCGATTCATAATTACCCTTGGAATGATAGTTATAGATATATTTAGATGTTAAATAAAAACTAGGAACATATTTAAATGCAAATGTATCAACATATTAAGAGGGATAATTTAATAAAAAATAACAATGATTCACAGATTTATTTTTTCACTTGAGATTCAACTTTAAATAAATCCATAATAATTAGTTTTAAACATAAAACTTAAAACGCAACAAGCCAAGCTGTGGTCAGTTGATAAACTTCAGTGAAAAAAAAGGGGAAAAAGAGAAAATAGAAATACATATTAACAAACATGGTTGCGAAGGCTATGACAAACATTGGTCCAATCTAACAGATGGTTGCCATACTAGTGGCAAGAACCTCTTGACACCATTATTATGCCGACTACAAAAGTAGGTGAATGTTGTAACTTTCTTAGCCTTAACTACTTTTGGCTATCTGCCAACCAGGAAACCATTGACTTGAGCAGCAGGCTTCTTAAGTAGACGACAATTATAGCAGCAGAGTGCAATGACGTGTAAAATCGACTATCAAATTTACTTGCTAATTTCATGTTCAAAGATACTTATTTAGATATTACTAAGTCATCTAAAGCGGTGATTCTTAACCTGGGGAATGATTCACCCAAGTGTGAATGACAATGGACGCATGAATGAAGCATGAAGGACTTAGTTTACTCAAGATATTTATCTTTTTTTCAATACATAACATAACAGGTTTGGTTAATCACTCAATAGAAACCAACGTCTTTTGGCAGCATGCCGTGTTGGGGGGGGGGGGATCAATTAAAAAATTGGAAAACAGGCCGATCGATGAATAAGTTACTTCTCACATTTTGTTGGCCAGTGATCACTAAAAAAAGAATTTAACAAAAAATAAAAAAAAAAATAAAAAAAAGTGAATGCTTCCGGGCACAAACTAAGGGACAAATTTAGCATAAACTTACATTGTAATTGAATCCCATTGAACATTTTGAAAAAAAAGAAAGAAAAAAAAACGTTTTTTCTAAACATGGAATTAAAATTAGCACTAGATTCATTGGTACAGCCTGTACGCAGGATACATACATACATAGCCAGCCAGCTAGACCAACTTGAAAACTGAAGAAACCTATGTTGACAGTTTTGGTGAAAGTTTTGGTTGACGGTTTGTAACATTGCCAATAAAATGGTTAGTAAGCCCTTGTTGCTTTTTAATGACAGTGGAGCCAGAAACTCAATATATTATTTTTATTTCTACCAACAGATTTTGAATTTCAAAGTAGCAATATATATCCTTAATTTACTGTAAGATAAACTTTTAGAGGACACCAGACAAGCTCACAATACAAAATAAATTATGTCTAAAATTATACACAAGGGAGAGTAAGACAAAAATTATAAAAAACCAAGGAAATTTAGTTGAGGGTAAATGAGATTTTGTGATAAAGACATGAAAGTGAAGAAAACACTGATCTAATGGTTATGAGAATGAGACCACAAAACCTTAATACTCTAACATATCAAATATATGTTATTTATTAAATGGTGTATTTTGAAGCCATTGTCCTTATCATGTAACAGGGTAGACGATAGGATACAAAAACTAATAAAGAAATAAAAATAAACAAAAGTGTGGAAAGTATGTAACAATATACCAATAAGTATGTGGGATCAACGAGGTATGAATTTTGAACTAATAATTTGTTTTTGAATCTCATCCAAGTTTAGTTTGCAAATAGAAATTATACCTCATTTAAAAAATTAATACTCTACTTCCAGTAGGCAAAACAGAAAGTATGTAGAAACTTTAGATTAGTAATATCTCTTACAATCCTCACACATTACAAGCGTACATATTCACATATATAAGGGAATAAATAGCGAAATAATGACGGAAGAGAATAGACAGGATAGATAAAACTACACATTAACAGAAAATAAAGAAAAAGAAATAGACAGATACAAAGTAATAAAAGAAAGGGGCAGGAAATAATGGTGCAGAGCGCCGGAAACAGAACGCCCCCAGAAGAATTTGAAAACAGCCACCCACCAAAAAACATCAACAAATGAATGGACAAGGACTTCAACAAATCACAAGATAGGGAAAAAAGACTTTTTCTTAGTATAATTTGGGACTTCTAAATTAATGTTACATCCACTTGAATAATCCAGAGTGTGAAACCAGTTGTACAACTCGTCGTGGATTAATAGAAAAAATATCATATATTATATGGTGTTCGCTTATCTGTTTGGGTGCTAACCCCTGCTGTTAGGAGATTAATGTCAAGAGGGTGTGTAAGTATGATTGTGTGTGTATTAGGAAGTGTGAGTCAGAGTTATGTACGTATGTGTGTGTGAGCAATATAGTTTTAAGGTGAAGTGCGACTTGCCCAGTGTTGACCCCACCCTTTAAACCACAGGTTGACATCCTATAGACCACCGGAGTGGCACGGATAGGAGCAGGGCCCATAGGTTGTAGGTTTGACAGGAGTGTCCTTTTCCTGAGAGATGCCATGTCCCCGTGACTAGAGACTTGATGGGGGAGAATCCTAAATCCCTGTCACTGAGACAAATACCACGAGGACCGGGATAAGGGAGGGGTGGAGATCCCAAAAGCTTCTCAGGACGAATCCTGAGCATGCTAATGGTGATCACCTCCCGACCAGCTGGTCAAGATATCCTGTTCATCTTCTCCCAAGACGATACCGAGCATGCCACAAGGACCACCGAAGGGCAGTGGTTCTCTGAACTTTGAGGCCATGGCACTTTCGAAGAACAGATACTACACTTTGATCTTAGTCAAAAGGCTGCGAAGACTCGAAAAAGTTTGGGAACCACTATGTTAGAATATAATAACAGAACTTACCTGGAGGTATTTCTACTAATAAATTTTTCCTAACATTCAATCTCCGAAGGGAAGGCAACTTGCCAATTTCTGTTGGTAAGCGAGTGATTTCATTGCAGCTAACATCCTGGAGAGAAAAAAAAAAGAAAAAAAAAACAAAAAAAAAACCATTATTATTCATTATGGAAAATATTCAAATTATGTCACATTTTACATGAAAAAAATGTTAAAGAGAAATATTTTAGAATCTTCACGAATACTTTGTAGAACTAGTTTAAAAAGTACATTTTAAAAGATATTTTTAGATGCGTGAGTATCTCTGGTACCGAACGCTGACTGACATACCGAAAGACTCCCACCACCTCTCGTTCCCTCCCACACCTTCGATATATGTCTGAAAGTGCAAGGGAGAGAAGTCATGCACATATGGTCTGACTTTCAGGCCTGTTAAAATTGAAATAATTAAATTTTAAGTCACTTTTGAAAACTACATCATTTTTTTTATATGAATGTGCTAACATAATGGCTTTGGAGGAATTTTGACAATGCTTAATAGCTAATATATGGGCTTCTGCTGACATAATTTCAATTATTGCCACAGAACATTACAAAGCTACATTTCAAGCAATCCAAGCTAGATCCATTGAATTATGATGAGGCTTTGTGGGCTGTGAAATATGGGGTGGCAGCAGTTTGATGAATGAGCTAAACTCTATGGCATTTCCAAGGGATAATTAATCAAATGAATGCTAAGCATTTCTGTTACACATCTTGTGATAAGGGGGTGCACAGACTCTGAATTCATGAGGAGTAGCAGCTCAAAGTTGTGTAATAGAACCAACATGAAACTTCTGCATAATATCAGTAAAGTCTAACAATTCAAAGATTGCCTACATCATTCATTTAATTTTTAAACTTTTAAATTCATATAAAAAAAATTGAATGTCAATAGCAATGGAAATAACTTCTAATTTAAATTATTAGGTGATTTTTTAAAATTCAATTCACAGAAGAGTTTCATTATTAATCGTCAACCAAAACTGTCAACATAGCCAGACCAACTAGAAAACTGAAGAAACCTATCTAGCCACACCAATAGAGCTAGAGCTTTGTTGTGAAAATTCCACCTCTAAATAGGTTTTTAGTGGCGGGTTAAATTCGCAATGTAAGTTTATGCTAAATTGTTCACTAGTTTGTGTCCCACAGCATTAACGCTTGTTTTTTTTAGTGATCATTGCCCAACAAAATGCAAGAGAAGTAACTTATTCATCAGTCACCCCCAACACAGGATGCTGCTAAAAGACGGTCATGTGATGGTTTCTATCAGGGTTGCCAGATTTGTCCGATTTCGGACATTGTGTCCTTTCTTAGCCCTGATGTCCATTAAATTTGTTATGAAATGGAAAAAAATGAAAAATTCTAGCCACTTTTAACTATTTATTTTCATTATTTTGATAATAATCTAGCTATTTTTAGCCATCAAATTTATTCTGTCCGATTTTTGACTGATTTTGGGAGCACTATTGTCAGATTTTGAGAAAACTGATCTGGCAAAACTGGTGACTAACCAAACCTGTTTTTATGCTATTCATTGAAGAGTTCCACTGTCAATAACAAGCGGTTTTAAGCAGTTCATGAAAAAAAAAAAAGGACTGAAAAATAATGTAATCAAAAGATAGGTTTCAATCTTGTCAAAAATAGAGTTCATTTTAATACTACAAACGTAGAACGATTTTATCAATCAATAGAAATTCATACAAAGATAATGTTTCTAAATCTGAGCTAAAATCTTACTTGTAACCTATTCTTTTATCTAGCAAGAAAGAGTAAAGTTGTTGAACTAATGAATGAGGAAGTACAGAGAAACTATCTCGGGAAAAGTGATTAGAAAAGAATTGTAACTGCTGACAGTAAGGTCTATCATTGATATAGCTATAGCTGAGGGTGATTAGTAACAACTGTAGTGAAAGTTGTAATGCTTAGCACAAAAAGCAATGGTGAAAAATATGTAGAGAATTACTTCCTACAACAAAGTGATATGGGAAAATATGTTAACAGCAGAGATGCTCAATATATAGAACCGTACACTTTACACATGAAACTATTTAATGACAAGAGAAACGGCACTGAGTATTTCAGGTTATCAGCAAGAAAAAAAAAGAAAGAAAAAAAAAAGAAAGAAAAAAAAGGAAAGAAAAAAAAAAGAAAAAAAAAAGAAAAAAAGAAAGAAAAAAAGAAAGAAAAAAAGAAAGAAAAAAAAAAGAAAAAAAAAAGAAAGAAAAAAAAAAGAAAAAAAAAAGAAAAAGAAAATTCTGATACCAAAAAAAAGAAAATACCAATAACCCAGAGTGTGCCTCTCCTTATGCACACATTTTTAAGCTCTTTTTTAAAATGATAAAAGTTACAGATTATTGAGAAGGTTTAACTTTAATCATGTTATTGTATACACAGGGTTTATCACTATCATACAGTACATGTGAGCCGGGTGAATAACTTAGTCTAGAAAAGGGGAGTGCTGGAAGTCAAGGGGGTGGTAAGGAGACAACGGGCAAAGAATACAAAATCGATACCTCCTACACATTAAGTCATATGTCTGAAAAGCTGATTTTACAGTTTTCATTATTTTTATATTAATTAATCAGGTATGTTTAGATACTTTTGTACAATTATATTTTTGGTTATGAATTCTAAATTCTAGTCACTGCTACCGAAGGTTTAGGTTATTCAGGTGTTCACACATTTATATGTATCTACCTATGTATCTATCTATCTATCTATCTGGACTTCGCCCAGCCCTAACTGTTCATAGTAGAAACTTGAAATCTTGTACACACACTCCCCTCAATGAGTAGGGGAAAATGCTTCCCCCCCCTCCAAAATAAGGTTTTAGTGGGTGCTTCAATTTTCAATGTAAGCTTATGCTAAATTGATCACTAGTTTATGCCGGCTTGTTTTTTGAAAATTCAGTCGTTTTTTTTAGTGATCACAGCCCTACTTTTTAATTGATCACCCCCAACACAGCATATATGGGTGGCGGTGATTCATAATTTCCTTTGGAATGCTAGTTTTCTTTAAATTTATTCAAATTCAATTTTCAATGTATCTTTTTTTTTATAGACTTTATAATGATGAAGTGTATGCTCTAAAGGGGGTTGGTAGTCCAAAATAGTTTTGGAATCACTGTTCTAGACCGTTAAAATTCAACATTTGGTATAACAAATTTTTAAAAATGTTTAAATTCTTTTTTAAAAACTTGCTACTATGCCTCCAACTTTTAAACTGGGAGTCCTATCATTTCTTTTTTTTATAAAGCTCAAGTTTCCAAGAATTTGGAAAGGAAGAAGGAAGTGGATCATATTGGAGAGGAGGGGAGGGGGGTATTCCATTATGTGTATGAAGAAAATGGTTGAATAAATGCAAGATTGCAGTAGCAATTCCGATGAAATCTTTTATAGATTCCTGGCAGTCTTGTCAGCAGCCGAAACAGCAGGCAGAAAATACTCCAAGATCGCTCTATTCTTTAGATAACCAAACAATGCAAGGAACAATTCACTTCTATTTATAGCCGATCTATTACTCAACATTCGCAATGAAGAAATTATTTTTAATCCAAAATCAATACAAGACAATATAAACAGCGTAGAAGGTATTTATCAGGATGAGAGTCAACTTGGAACAATACATCAAAACAGTTATTTCAGCAAGCTCTTCAATAGGTAGATCTATCAATACATTCCCAGAATAGACTCACAACCTGTGTGTACACAATTATTACACAACGCAGCAAAGGTTGTATTCAAATAGACATCAATATTCTTCCAAAGCCTCACTTTCAGATCAAATGCTTTTCTCAATGCGATCTTCATCCATACAATCTTTTATGAACATTAACTTTTAAATAAACCAAATTTAATCTATGAACAAAAAATTTCAAACAAGTTTTATCTCTTACAATGTTACCATCCAACAGACACTGTATATCATGGTTATATTGTTAAATTACGGTAAAAATCATGTTTTGCTAAAGGCGCACAAACTGCTTTCAAAACATTCTGCTAACAATCATTCTGACACTGAATAAGTGAGTCTCAATCTAAGTTGCAGTTCTTCAATGAATAGGTCTTTTAAAACAACCTCTTTTATGTGCTACACAAACACTGGCAGCTTCTATTTATGTATTTCTGTATGGGGCCAAATGTAGACATCTTTTGCTTAACTGGGACTGGAATTTCATTAATGCCATGCTTATGCAGCTGAAAAGTCTAATGCCTGCTTTATGAAGTGAAAATATAAGACTTTCTACTGGATATGATTCCAAATACAAATTTCTTCTCTTCTAGTGTACGAGAGCCTAAAGGTAGAGTTTGATTGAAAAAGCACCCATTTACACTCGTATATAAGTTCTGATAATTATAATGACATTTATTAGTTGAGAACCTATATTTGCCCGGCGCCAGTGTGAGCGACTGCTAAACGAGCGGCCTCAATTTTAAATGTGAATAAAGAAACAAACTGTGCAGGGATAACCGTATATATGTGGGGAAGGACAGTTTGCCTGGCCTGCTTTTCCAATTAAGCCACCAAGACTTCAACTGGAAACAAAAGTCCAAATAACACCCTTAAACCTACTCATTGAGGCATATATGTACAAAATTTCAAGTTTCTACTATGAACAGTTAGAGCTGGGCAAAGTCCAGATATATAGATACATATAAATGTGTGAACACATGAATAACCTAAACCTTTATTAGCGGTGATTAATTATAAACTCAAGAAACTTATTTGCTAACATTATCAAGCTGAATAAATACAAAAGAAAATAAAGCATGAATATCCTATATAGTAAATCAACAAGAACCATAATTTCAATGATGTGTCCATCTTCACGTTCATATTTCAAAGAGATTCTAAATGAAGCAGTTGTAATTGTAATTGTAGTAGCAGGAAAAAGAGCAGGAGGAAGTTGAGGATTCATATCAATCCAATATGATACGGGTGAGAAAATTGATATTTAACATTACTAGATGTGGTAGTAGTAGGAAGAGGAAGATAAGGATGGTTCACCTGAAGGTCTAGACCAAGTTTCATTTCAATCCAACATGATAAAGCTGTGAGAATTGATATTTAAGATAATCAGGACCGACCGAAAAGTGTCTTATAGAGATGCGTGACCGCATCTAAAAATTACATGTTTAGAGATGCTATAAATGTTGATTTATTCAAACTATTCATAAATGCAATAGAAATATAAACTTGAATGTAGCAGTTCAGATAAATTTCCATAGACATTAGAAAAACTGAAAATTATTCAAATTTAATAAACGAGCCTGAAAGACAGACCATAGATGTGCTAGTTCAACATCATAGATGGCCATCTTTTCTTGTGTGAAGATCTAACAAGGGACGTTACTCTCAAAAAACACAGTTAACACGAGTTCTCTCCCTTGCACCTTCAGACATATATAGAAGGAGAGGGAGAAAACAAGAGGTGGTGGAAGTGTTTTGGTATGTTATCCTGTCAGTCAGGGACAGTCATCAGTACTAGAAATTCTTGTGCATCTAAAGATTATAATACCCAAAAGCAAATGACAGCTCTAATTATACATCATTTACTCGAATGATTTTGGCAATACTTGGTATAAATCTCAGACATGTACAGAAGTTGGCCTAAATACAATGGAGTCAATCAAACAGCAGGGGTCAAGTGGGTCAGAATTGGGACCAAGTGTTAGCTATTTGATCATTGGCTCCAACCACATCCAGTGATAAGAAAACACTAATCACGGCACACTAAAATTTCATCTTAATCTCAGGATAAAGTATAAAATCAGACACGCATTCCCTATTTTGTCATTGGGGGTGATCAATTAAAAAATTGGAAAAGTGGGTGACAAAAAAACAAGCATGAACGCTGGCAGACACAAACTAAGGGACCAATTCAGCATAAACTTACATTGTAAATTGAACCCCCCCCCCAAGTATTTTCCAAAAACAAAACCAGTTTTTCTAGACATAAGGTGTAAATGTTTAAATCTTTAGCCCTCTAGCTCCATTAGTGTGGCCTATACACATGACACATACATAGCCAGCCAGAATCACTTAAAAACTGAAGAAACCTATGTTGACGGTTTAAGGTATATTTTACTATTACTGATTGCACACTAAAAATGAAAAGAGTTATAGACAGACTGCCTATGTGTTAAAGCCCCTGGAGATCAAGACTTGTAAAAACAAAGAAAAATTGGCAGATTTGAAACATTTCCCCAAAACTGCCAACTCTCAATGCAGCCAATTGCTATTTTTATGATCCTAACTAATATATATATATATATATATATCCATATATCCAATAATTAACTATTTATTTTTGGTTTTAGCTCATACTTTCTGGTTAGGACTAGCTGACCCAAATGAGGATATCATGCTGCTGATTGACAGAACATAACATTTAGGAGCCATCCCCCCCCCCCCCAATCAGAAACTCTAAAGCAGGGGTTCTCAAACCTTTTCTTCAAGTGTACCTGTTCATCCTGCCCGGCATTGTTGCCATACCCTTTGTTGAAGAATATAGAGTAAAGTGTACGGATACAATACAACAGACAATAGAGATGTAGTGATTGTTAGTAATTTCATTAATCACAACTACCCACAACACTGGTCTATTGCTGGCTTTAGGTTATTCATGTGTTCTGACATTTATGCGTATCTAACTATCTATGTATCTGGAATTCACCCAGCCCTAACCGTTCATAGTAGAAACTTGATAATTTTGCACACACCCAATGAGTAGGGAAAATGGTGGATTTTTTTGGGTTTTTTTTAAATCCCCCCTAAATAGGTTTTTTTTTTAATGTTAAATTGGTCACTAGTTTGTGCCCACTTGTTTTTTGAAAATTCAGCCCTTTTTTTTAGTGATCACAGCCCTACAATAGCGAGAGAAGTAACTTATTCATTGATCACCCCTTTTTCCAACTTTTTAATTGATCACCTCCAACACAGCATATATGGGTGGCAGTGATTCATAATTTCCCTTGGAATGCTAGTTTAATTTAATGATGGATGAGCCTGTCTCTTTCCAACCAGTAACACAATGCTAGGCACAGTTTCGGAGAGGCACACCTACATATCATTATCAATTGAACTTTTTTTTTTTTCTTTTTCTTTTGGTTATACACATTGCTGAAAAAACTTGTTTACAACTCACGCGAGTTGACTGCGATTACTTCAAATTCCAGTATTTTTTACAAACATAATGTGATTTCTCTTGGGGTATGTGTACCCCAGTTTCCAGAACCCCTGCTCCGTAGATGGTCCATGATGATTGCCCCATCTTACAATTTTTTTTGGCATCAATCATAACTTGAAGATTAATAGTTCAAGATTAAAGTTTTCTCTTAAGAAGTGGGGGGGGGGGTATAAACAGCCGCTCTGAGTGGATCATTAGTACAGCGGCAACATGTGCAGAATGTAAGGGGGGGGGAGACGGAAAATGAGGTGAGTCAAATGTGAGTCAGCAGCAGGGTTCAGTAATTGTAATATCCCCACCCTCAATGGAGAGGGGGGAGGGGGTGAAGAGAAATTATTATACACAAAACATTTCCACTTCACCTGCAGGAGACTGGGAAGTAGTGTTGCAAACATCCTGAGCCCTTGTTCATTGACCCTCAACAGAACGAGGAGTTTGTACTCTGGTATTCACATATGCATATACGTAGAGGAAAAAAAAACCATATCACTCTGCTCAAGACTAGTTTAATTTCCAGTTAATATTTAGCAGTGATGATTGAATAAACTGCATATTTTTTTTTTTAAATTAATACAAAAACAGGTCTGGCTAATCACTCAATAGAAACTGTAACGTGACCAACATTAAAAAATTGGAAAAAAGGGGTGATTAATAAGTTATTTCTCTCGCCTTTTGTTGTGCTATGATCAGTAAATCTTTTTTTCCCAAAACAAGTGTGAACACTGCCAGACACAAATTAAGGGACCAATTTATCATAACTTACATTATAAATTGAACACACACACACACACTAAAGACTTATTATTGGACAGAATTTTCCATTTTTTTCAAGACAGTAAATTAGAGTTAATGTTTAACTTTTCAGCCATCTAACTCCATTGTGCGGCCTGTACATGTGACACATGTACATACATAGCCAGTCAGAACCACTTAAAAACTGAAGAAATCTATGTTGACAGTTTTGGTTAACGGTTTCTAAAACTTTGTAGATAGAATTAAAAAAAAAAAAAGAAGGAATCTATTACCAGCATGAGGTTGGTCAACCTTAAAAGGAATCATTTGCTGGAACTATTTCACCAATATATACTCAATGTTTTCACATCTCAATAAATCATACAAAAACATCTTGAAAGCAAATCTTATTCTTTATCATTCATATGTAAGTCATAAGCACGTTCCGTCCAACCTAGATTGCAAATGGCCACCTGGGCATGCACAACACAACAAGGCCCATAACTCTCGCAATCACTTTCAAGAATCTTACATATGTATAAGCGTTAAACAATGTTGTCACAAGTAAGCTTGGTTTTCGGCTGGGTTACATTCTTGTACGTTCATCAAGAGATGACAGGGCTAGTGTTGGTTCTATTGTCGCAGCTGGGACCGTATTCTTCTGATGTTTTTGATTGAACGTATTGTCACCTGATAGTGAACGTGAGTTTGAATCTCATTCTTGTTGCCAGTGTAAAGACTCAAGTCGTAAGCACAATCCAGATTGCAAATGGCCACCTGCTTATATGGGCATGCAAGACTTAATCACGTAATCTTTTTCCAGAATCTTACAATTCCCTTAGAAAGTTTAGCTTTCAGAAAATATATTTGGATCATTTTAAAGAGAAAAATTTGCAATGTTTGAATAATCCAGAAGTCTGCATATCCTGGAGAAAAATAATACTCAAACAGATACAATCCATTGTCCTTCGAGACAAATGTCTATTGCTTTGTTTCCAACTAATCCATGACAATGTTATTGCCTCTAGGATAACAAAACAGAAAGCATATCATTTAATAATGAAACTGATGCAGTGAAATTTAAAATACCTTAAAAGTGAAATAAATAGTAAATATCTCGATCATCCAGCCTACCTAAGAGAACATAACTTTATATACATTGTAGTAAAGATTTTCTGTTATACAGAAAGCAAAAGCATTGAATAAAACCTTCCCTTTAATAGCTCTTCATGTAATAATAAAAACTAGCATTCCAAGGGAAATTATGACTCGCCACCACCCATATATGCTGCATTGGGGGTGATCAATGAATAAGTTACTTCTCTCATCTTTTGTTGGGCTGTGATCACTAAAAAAGGTCTGAATTTGCAACAAAAAAACAACAAAAAAAAACAAGCGGGCACAAACTAGTAATCAATTTAGCATAAACTTACATTGCATATTGAACCCCCTCCCTCTAAAATCCTATTATGGGGGGGAATTTAAAAAAACAAAAACAAAACATTTCCCTACTCGTTGAGGGGAGTGTAGGTGCAAAATTGCAAGTTTCTACTATGAACCGTTAGGTCTGGGCAAAGTCCGGATATATAGATACATATAAATGTCAGAACACATGAATAACCTAAACCCAACAATAAACCAGTGTTGTGGGTAGCAGTGATTAATAAAAACAATTGACAGAGTTTTTACAAAAATACTTTAAGGACAATTTATATTCAAAGAGATTTTAGCAATATTTCATTATTTTGCAATGTTTTTTAATTATACTTTCTTCAGTGATGTTAGAATATTTTTCTTGTTTTAGAAGTGAAAAATAGATTTTAATTTAGATCTTTCATTTACTCTTAACTTTAATTCAATTCACAAAAGAGTTCCATTTTTTTGTCCATTCTATTCACAGAGTTCCAAAGTGGTTTCAAGCGGTTCCTGAATCTAAACATTAAAATGATTGTTTTAAGATGAATTGAACCAGATAAGCAATGATTGGATTCTATAAGCAGGGTGTGTCTAATATTTGTTAATATTTCCTCTAATCTGACTCAGTGCATTGGTATTGGGTCATTCAGCCAAGCTAAATGCAACATCCCACCCCCCCACCCCTGCTGCCCCCAAGGAAAGCCACTTAGGCTGGAATATTGCAATCAGATAATTGCTAAAGCCTCTTTCACTGTCCTTTTTTCTTTTTTACTTTTTGACCACTGGACTGTTCAAATAGTTTTTCGGATGATTGAGCTCCTTGTTGTTAACAGAATGTTTCAGCTGATCCATTCTTCGGGCCTTTCTCGATTGTAATATCCGAATGTGATGGGGTAAACAGAAGCTTTTAATTTCAAAAGGAGGCAACCCTTATAACGTAGGATTCAGGTGTTTCTTTATCCTTGCCTTGTTGGGTTTGGGTTTGTCGAGTAGCGGAAGCCGCATCGGGTTGAACTCTGCACTTGTCTGACTAATGCATTCAGTCGACATGTTGATTATGTGCTGCCTCTTTGATTTTTCTCCGTTTCCAACAGCATTCTCTGTCAATCTATTTTTATGTATATTCAGCCATAAATAACAATTCAATATAAAAGTGACAGAACAGAAAGTATACTTACTCTGATAAATCCTTACATGATAAAGACACTAGTGTTAACCAATTCGAGATTTAGCCTTTAAACTCATGTTGTATACTACAACATTTATCTACAATATATTTGCATACTTCTAATATGTATAGACATGGCTATATGAAACGCATATTAAAATCATTTCCTAAATATTAGCACATGAAATATACATGCGAGTTCATAATATATGCCTACAAATGTTTTAAGCTTTCAAATAATTTATTCTCTTTACTACAGGATGACACACTTAGGTTGGCTAATATGACTCCTGTCATGGTGCTTATTGGCCCCCACCCCCACCCCAGACACTTCTAGTCATGGATGTGCATGTTATTGGGATCTTTTTTCTTGCATTAATGTTAACTCAACTGGAGTGATTATATTTGGGAACATTAACACATGTATTATTAAACTCGTAAAGAAACCAAACAAATGGGTGAGGTGTTAGGTACGTGGGCTCCTTTAAGGGGTCAAAAGTGTAGGGAAACTGTTTAAGGGGTCAAAAGTGAAGGGAAACCTTTTCACTTTTGTGGGGTCAAAAGTGAAGGGAAACTTTTAGTCTCTTTTTTTTCTCCTTAAATATTTAACCCGGTGTAGATGGGCACTTCAGCTAGCAGTCTATATGAGAAATCCAAATCATGCCATTTATAGCCATCCTAACAGTTTACAGAAATATATTATAATATCTCCTTTATAAAGACAAAAACAGAAATTAAGATGAAGGAAAATAGTAGTCAAAAATGAATCTTACTATAAATTCACCAATGTTTCCAATGTAAATTCATGCTAGATTGCTTCCTTAGTTTGTGTCAGGCACCATTCACGCTTACCTAAGAATTCATTATCAATATCATACTATAATTCAGTAATGTCTGTCCGTCAGCATTAACATAACTCAAGGATGACCAGAGCTATGGCCACCAAATTGTTGGGTTATTAATAGGACCCAGAGCATGTTTTTCGCATATTAGGCTCCGAAAATTTTAAAATAAAATTAATATGAGGTCTACGTTTCCTCCCCAATAATAATGATCTGTTATATCTATCTAAGTCTTATTTTGCATGTGACCTTCAACGCATTGTAGCCAGTGGTATAGATTTAAGATACCCATGAAAAAAACAATTTTGATCTCTTATTAGGGCCAAAGCCCCATTGAAACCTTCTACAGGAACTGGCTGGAAATACCAACCGTAGGGCGGGTATTTTAAGCTAGTAATAATTCAGTAGTAGTAGAAATTTAAATATATCCGTGAATTTTTTCACAGGAATTAACTAGTACATAAATAGATAAAAGTGACCAAGTGTTAAATACTTTTGAAAAACAAGACCGGGTGCATTCCTGAAGGAACTGCAAGTGTGATTGCACCTCAGTGTGCCACCCCCCCCCCAACCTTAATGAAAGCACAAAAAATTACCAGAAAATAAGTGTCCAGTTTAGCATTATAGTTTCATTCTAAAACCTTAAAAAAATAACTTTTTTCAAAACTGTATATAAGCGCAATACTCAATATTAAGATGCACCAATTAGCATTGGAATGGCGTTGAGATCTCAAAATACTGTAGATGGGGAAGTGGTGCCAAAAATGAGTTGAAATAAGAATAAATCAAAATACATAGAAGTGCAATAGTGTGTTTGCACAGGTGCAATCACACTAATAACATGGGAAGTCTTGGTATTTCCAGTGAAAAAAAAAAGAACGTGCAAGGAGCCTCAAATCTTCACGCCAAGTAGCAGCTAATTATCCAATGATCAGTTGCATCAAGGAAAAGAAATAATTAATTGCGTTGATGTGTCCACACACACACACACACACTTAATTATATTGTTTGAGGAAAATCTCACTTTCAGGACGAGAAGGATTTGAGATCACATCTAAAGTTTTGGGGTTTTTTTTCAAGGCCAAAAAATATTTCAAAATACAATATACAATAAGGATAGAGATTTCTATAAAAACCCCATATATTATGCAACTTGAAAACTGTATTCCGATGTACAAATGAATCTGGATAAAGAATTATAAAGACTAGACTAAATACCAACCAAATGGGCGGGATAAATTATTGGAAAAAAAAAAAACAAAAAAAAAAAAGGGAAGAGAAGAATTAATAAGATAGATAGTTGGAAATCAGATAGAGTTTAATTAATCACAGCTACCTACAACAGACCATTTTAAACACTGTTGCTGGGTTTTAGGTTATTCATGTGTTCAGACATTTATATGTATCCGGACTTCGCTCAGCCCTTACTGTTCATAGTAGAAACAGTAAATTTTCCTCTTAATGAGTAGGGAAAACGTTTTGGGGTGTGTTTTTAAATTCACCCCACCACCACTAAATAGGTTTCTAAAGGGGGGTTCAATATACAATGTAAGTTTATGCTAAATTGATCACTAGTTAGTGCCCGCTTGTTTTTTTGAAAATTCAGACCTTTTTAGTGACCACAGCCCAACAAAAGGCAAGAGCAGTAACTTATTCATTGATCACCCCTTTTTCCAACTTTTTAATTGAATTACCCCCCAACACACCATATATGGGTGGCGATGATTCATAATTTCCCTTGGAATGCTAGTTTAATTTATTTTTAAGAAGTGATAGTTGTGACTTTGAGTTGTTTTGTTTTTTTATAAGTATACATAAACACTATTTAAAATAAACAAACTCATTTTTCCTTTTACTTTCAGCCCCTCTCGCCAACAGATAGTCATTCTCCCTCTTGCTCTCTGAACGATACAAAATCCCCCCACTCCAACCAGCAAACATTCATTCTCCCTGTTACTCTCCCCTGCTCTCTATGCCAGATACAAAGTCCCCACCACTGCGGCTTTTCCAGCTAAAGGTGCTAGAACAAAAAATGTGTACATTTTTAGCATAAATTTACATTGTTAATTGACTGCCACCCCATAAAACATATTTTGGAGGAGGGTGATTTTCAAAAACTAATTTGCTAGAAACCTGCCTTGGGATCACATTGGTACACACAGAAGATTTCATAGAGTTATATTGTGTGGTTTTCGCAGCAGGCTGTCACATATGGACAGACAGACTTTTGGTGAATTATAATAAGATATAATAAATTAAGATTATTCAAAGTAATACACTGAAACAATTTTTATTATTATTATTGGATGAAATATTTTAACACATTATTTTTAGTCTAGTCAAATTCAATAAAGATAACAGAATGTTGTTAAAAAGCCAGACCAACAAGTTAAGAAACACAGAAGCAGGGAGAAAAGTAAAGTTTTTTGTAAGAAAAATGTAAGCACTTACCAAATCCATTAGCCGTTCTAACTTGCAGATTTCTGGTGGTAACGAAATCAATTTGTTGTTGTTTGCTAATAAAACTTCTAAAACAGGTAGGGTACATAAGAAAGCTGGTAATGTTGTTAGCTGATTTCGGCTGGAAAAGAAAACATCAAATGATGAGAAAACAATTTAAATCTTAGATTTTCATGTAAAATAAAAAGGCAAATATTTTGATTACCATTTTTTGTATGGCTACAAATTTTTTTTTTTACTCAACTTATTTTCTTTTAATATCAACCATGAATGTCATATTAACTCTTAAATTCATATTTTTAAAATTTAAATGTCATATCAAGGGGAATAACTTCTGATCAAAGTTATTTCCCCTTTAATTTTTTTTTTTTAAATTCAATTCACAAAAGAGTTCCATTCTTTTTATTCTATTCATTGTGTTTAGGAGCAGTATGAAGTGATTCATGAATTTAAATGAAAAAGTTAAATTGACAACATTGTCCTCCATGAATTGGTTCTAAATCTTTACCTCTTCATTCTATAATTTTAAAAAGAAACGGAAGTAATCCATCAAATAAAAAGAAAATGTATTTTCTTTAGAGAGCTAAGAATTATCAGTAACTGGTACAATAGCCCACTGTAAGTCAGGGTTAGGTTTTTTTAATGTACTTGGAAATGAATACTTTAGAATATAAGTATGAAGATATATTGCTTCTCTACAACTTAGCTATAAGCATGAAATGGCTTTCTAAAATTATACAAGTCCCTGTGACTAGCTATTCAATATTGGAGAAAGTATTTTACAGTAGTATTTTACACAGATCTTTAGTATATTTGTAACAGTGATTCACTTTCAAGTATTGCTCACATATGCCTGTGGTATAGCATAAAAATATGCAAACTTAGAAATGTAATTTTAAAAGACTTAACAAAAAAAAAAACAACAACAAAAAAAAGGAAAAAAACATCAAATTCTACAGCAGGACAGATAATGTGATGTTTTCCAGAGCAAAATGTAATCTTGAAAAATGAAGGCATTTGAATAGAAATGAAAAATCAAGAGGGATAACAAGTATTTTTGAAAACCATTTATAGAAAAATGAATGAAAATATGCTCATTGTTTGTTTTATCATAGGAAATTTTTTTAACTTTGAGGTTGTTCAACATAAAATTGATAATTTTGTTTCAAGATTGACACTTTTACTAGTTTATCAAAGCATATTTATTTCATTAATACTTTATCCACATATATAAAGCAGAATGCGTACCTACACACACACACACACAATTATATATGTGCGTGTGGATATGCATTCTGTTATGTGTGTGTAACTACTATACTGATCCCAGGCTGAAGCATCATGGATCAACACTTATTACACTGATCTTAGGCAGATGTACAGATACATATATAAATAAACCCGTCATTTTTGACAGTTACTATGCTAGTTTTTAAATAATATACTGTGTTGATTAGTCCGTAAAGATTTCTATTTCATTCTAATAATTTAGATTTTTCAAGGCAAATATGGGCAGCTTTTCAACTTATGATTCTCATGTCACATACTTGTAAAAATTCAAACTGGCCATAATGGAGTTGAAGCTGCAAGGATTATATAAATTCTGTATTTGGGAAAATTCTGGAAATGCATAAACACGTTTTCACAAATGTGTAAGCAGAGATTTCAGCTTAGAAATCCATGAGATAAACCATTGATCAATGAAGATTTGAAGGCTGCGGTAGAAAATGATCCAAAAACCTCAGAGAACTTGCAAACTTCAATGTATGGAGGGGAACCAATTCAAATCATTTAAGAATAGTGATTGGCAAGAAAAACAATTTGATAAACAGGATCTATTTGAATTGAATAAGGGGGGGGATACATGGAAGCCCACATTAATCAGGGTTTTTTTCCTTGTTTTCATAAGTAGTTAAAACTACATAAATATGTAGACTTAGCTGCTTAAGAAAAAGAGGTAAAATATACTTGAAATTACCTTGCTACCTGACTATTACCTTGCTACCTGACTATTCCCCATGGTAAGAGAAATGATAATACAAATGTACTCAACTCAGAAAATACAAGAAATATTGGCACAAAGAAAAAACATTACAAAATTAAGAATCTTACATAAAAGCTTTTTTTGCCATAGACATTATACAAAGTAAAATGTTTATGTAAAATTAAGTAGTGCTCTTACACTGGCTATGGCTTCAGCCACCCCAGATTGGGTTACACATTACTACTTATTCGGCCCTGGTTTGCGATATGTGAAATAGACTTACAGGCGACAAGCACCCAAAGTGATGTCACTCACTTCACCCTGTGCTATTTTACCCTAAGGCAGAAGAGATGGATTTATGCCTTTCCCAAGGGCATTAGTGCAAAGTGAACACAAAACTGTCCCAGACGGAGTTTGGCTCTCAAAGTCCATTCACCCCTGCTCATGTAATATTATTTAGCAAAAGGCTTCAAATTTCAAACTCCATTCACCAAATGTTAAAACTGATAGAAATCCCAAAGTTATGTTCAGCCACCCAAAATTCAATGACACTCATTCTTTTCAAAGTCCATGGAAACAAAAAGGTTTTATATCTCAATGGTAAGAAAGCACAAGGATGGAAATCCAAAACTCAAATTCCTTGAGAAAAGAGATAAGACAATCTAAAAAAAAAATCATTTCAAGACAAAGTGGGTTTGCTCGGGAAAAATGAGAACCAGCTCAAGAATTTTCACATGAGAATTTTACTCCAGATATTGCAACGTAATACGTCTACACTTGCCTAAACAAATACTAAATTGATAAAAAGACTACTGAAGAAACAAATCGGAAATAAAATTCAGTGAATCCATGAGAAATAATTATTTGATAGGCACAAATACAAACAAGCCAAGCATTGTGCATCAAGGTATTGAAGTAGAAATGGTGGTTACTAATTATGAATATGAATGACTTGGCTCTACGAATGGAGATTGGGAAGGGTTTTCCATGTCTTTTCAGGTCCTAAACGTGAAAAGTCCTGAGTTGCAATGTGCGCACAGCCGACCCCACCCTTTAAACTGAGGGTTTGTGTGCTATGGTCCACCGAGGTGGCGCAGATAGCAGCAAGGCACCAAGGTCATAGGTTTGACAGGAGTTTCCTTCTCCTGGCAGATGCATGCAAGCTAGCTATGGGGGATCTGCTGCCCCTTTGTGGGAGTGTTCCGACGGTATGGCTGACCTGGGTAGTTGAACCACAGGACATGAACACTCCGACCACCTATGCAGATATATATACATACACATTGTATATATATATTGAAGCACAGGTCTGAGACACACCACTGAAGTAGATGCCCAGGTGGGCTGTGGGGGTCTACTGCCCCTTAAGGAGTTGTCGTCCAACAATATGGTTGCCTTGTGCAGATATATATGAGCACAGGTCCTGTGTGTGTTCTTAAAACACAAGAAATTCATTTCAAAATGAGAGAGACAAGAATAGAGCTTCCAGAATTGCATTCAAGAGTACTGACCAAACATTTCTTTAAAACAATAATAATAATATAAAAATATTATAGACTAAAAATTACAAATGTAGATTATTATTATACACATACACTATTTCTCTGCTTCAAAAATGCTACTTCCCCCCCCCCAAAAATAAACTTTGAAAAGTTACTCTGTGCCATTGAGGCCAAGCATTATGCTTTAATTATAGAGAAAATGCTTTGATACCTTTTCCCAAAATTTGGCTGAACAAATCAGGGAAGCATCTTTAACACATGGGAATATGGTTTGTCTGACCCAAGTTCAGCATAAGGCCAAATGGGTGGGAGATAGGAAGATAGTCTTGTGCCCATCTTCCATGTAAGTCTGCCTTGAAAATCAGCATAAAAAACCCTGACTTTTACCTGGGATTGAAGTGACCATTAGTACCAGTGACAAATAGGCAAGTCTCTCACTCACCAAACAGGCCATGTGTGCATATATATTTTTTTGGCACAATTCAAAGAAATTTCATGAACATCTAAAAATAAATAACTCAATTCACTAATGGAGATTTAACATTAAAGCATTTAACTTGTAAATTCATGAACCACATGATACCACTCCTACAGACAGTGGAACTCTTATGCGAGTAGAATAGAAAATAGTGGAGCTGTAAATAAGATTTTTTAAATTTTTTAATTTACCTAAAGGTCAAAGGATGTAACTTTAATCAGTAGTTATTCTCCTTGATATTTGATTTCATTTTTATATGCATTTAAGAGTTTTAAAAAATCATTCTATTCTATTATACATGATGTACATTTCAGTATCTATCTAATGTTAAACACAAACAAAAACGTTTGGTTTCTTCAATATCTACACAAGAGCATGTACCAATGCAACATTGAGATTCACAAGGTATTGCAAATGAGTTCAATCCTTACCAGATGCTTCATTAATCTGGTATTGTATCAAATCCTCAACAAATTTAGGGGAGTAAAACAAACATTCCCCTACCGTGATTTGAAATCACGACCAATTGATTGGTAGCCTGGTCTCTGACTGACTGAGCTAAATTAACAAGTCTTGCATATGTACACAAATTTATGTTACAAAAACGCAAGGATTTATTTAATTCTAATAAAAGTTGCAGTAATCATCTTCAGTCGGAGTGGAGTTTGACACTGCAGCAGCCAGACTTGTCTATACACAAATTAAAATTCAAAAGATTTATAACATCTAGG
Organism: Architeuthis dux; assembly: GCA_006491835.1. Lineage (NCBI taxonomy): Eukaryota > Metazoa > Mollusca > Cephalopoda > Oegopsida > Architeuthidae > Architeuthis > Architeuthis dux. The sequence goes on along the minus strand of VCCN01004515.1, from coordinate 3,077,725 downwards.
ACACTGAAATTGAAAGTATTTTTCATTTTCAAAGTTTATTGAGTTTTAAATAATATTATAACCATTAAAAAAGGATTGCATCATAAGGACTGATTTGACCAATCACTGCTAAAGAAGCTAACATTTTTTACTTTCGTACTTTCGAGTTTTAGTAAATAAACAATAATTTTATTTCTTTTATTAGATGAAGTATTGTAAACCATTTTTATTAATTTTTGGCTTCTATTATACATTAATCCCAATTTTTATTTATTTTTTTTTTTAAATCACAATTTAACTAAGGCCAGTACCGTACAGCAGTGTTTGTTTTGGTTTTAGTAAAAAAGCAATTATTTTATTATTTATTTTTATTTAGACAAAGTATTGTTTTGACTACTATTTACCTTCATCTTAACATTTAGTTGTTTTTAAAAAAATATTACATTTCAAATTGGTTTTAATAAAAAAGCTATTATTTTTTAATTTGTTTATTATAAACCATTATACACTGCCGTGTCAGTCCTAGTTAAATAAATTGTGATTTATAAAAAAATAAAAATTAAGATGGATGTAAATAGCAGTCAAAAATTAATAAAAATGGTTTACAATACTTCATCTAAATAAAAATAAATAATAAAATAATCGTTTTTTACTAAAACTCAAACACTGCTGTGTCAGCCTTAGTACAAAAGTAAAAAAAATGGTAGCTTCTTTAGCAGTGATTGGTCAAATCAGTCCTTATGACGCAATCCATTTTTGACAGTTAAGTCATTAAACATTTCCTAATATTTCTTATCTACGCATGTGTGAACCTTTAGTGGAATTTAGCTAGTCCCTGTAACTACTTGCTTATCTTTAAATGGATATTCAGTTGATTCACTGACTGAAAGATTCTCATGGCAACTTTAACAGTGAGAGAATACTGACCTCAATTAAGATAGAAGGAATCGCACCTTGTTTTTAAGATCATATTTGGGAGACCGGTTATTTGGACCCCAGGGTAAGTCAGACCACAGGCTTTTATTTGAAGCCAAAATGAATTTCAGTCATTTTGGTCACATGATCACCTGCCTTCTTGCAACAGAAATCTGGGGCGTACGTGTTACAGATTGGTGAGGGATAAAAAACTGATTTTGATCATTAAAAGTAAACTTGTTGAAGATCTGTTCGGATCAGGTTTCTGAAATTGAAAATTCAGAAATTTCATTTTCAGAGACCTGAATGTTTCTTATTTTCTGGAGTTTTGTGGGTGGGAGTGGGACATAAAAAGATACAAAAACAGCACGGCTCATTCTTGTGAATCGTTCACTGCTTATTGAAAATGAGCAGGGCAAGTTGGTCCTTAGGTTACTAGGTCAGATTTCTGATGAATATGTCATTTAATTATACTTTTTTTAAAAAAAAAATACTTTTTAGAGCCTTGTATGACTTTTGGAGCCTTTGTATGCTGGTTAAACACTGCCATAGGTTTATGTACGTCAAAGCAAAGATTACCGCCATCTGTGTTGAATGGTACATAAATAGGGTATATGAGATTTAAATTTAAAAAATCTGTTCTTTGAAAATGATACCAATGTTATTCTGTATTTACCAGACCAAATAAGATTTTCTAAAACAAATTTTTTTAAATGTAATGGTAAGATTTCATGGCATACTTATCAAGGCTCTGATGATGTATAGTCTGGCTTTTTGGATGGTAATCAGATATGTTGAATCTTTTACTAATCACTTGGGCCTTTGTATAATAAGTATTTGTAATTCTTTTTGTAGGTCAACATCTTTTTTTATTATGAACTCAAACGTTAGTTCAAAGTATCAAATTTCTTTATATCATCACCATTTTTATTTTAATTTACCCCTGCCGACACAGTTGAATCCAGGAATATTTTTTCCGGTTGAGAGATATTTTTTCCCCTATACATTTATGTATTTGCTCATGTCTGGCCACAAGGTATCTTCAAGAGTTCTCAATAAATTTCAATGAAATTTTGTGGAAGGGTGGACCATGGGCTAAGGAAAAGGTGGTTAAATTTTGGGGCAGATCCAGGAATTGTTTTTGATTGGGTTAGTGCACGGCATTGGCAGAAGTATTCACTCCAAGTGCTTTCTACTTATTTATTTTTCCTTTACAGCTCCTTAAATACAAAAAGGGATTTAGTTATAAGAACAGCTTTAACAAAATGTAGAGAAAATAAACTGCTCCAAAAATTAATTGTCAATAAGAGAGGAAGATGAGTTTTTCCACCAGACTGACTTTCTCTTATATCAACTATATTAGTAAAACAGCTTGAGTAAAAAATTTGAAAATCCTTTCATAAATGCAGAAGATCTGCAAATCCGGTAACCAATGCATTTTAAGAATAAGGAACTTGGGTCAAAGTATGGCATAGTAGGATGACTTAACCATCAAAAATGGAATGCATCGTAACAACTGTTTTGACAGATCACCGCTAAAGCTAACATTTTTTTTTTACTTTCGTACTAAGCTGGAATGGCAATGACTGAGTTTTAGTAAAAAAGAAAAAAAGATTTTTTTAAATTTTATTAAATCAAGTATCGTAAACCATTTTGATTAATTTTTTTACTTCTATTTACGCTCATCTTAATTTTTAGTATTTTTTATTTAAATCACAATGTGTAAAAATGGTTTACAATAAACGAATAATAGCTTTTTTACTAAAACCAAGTTGAATTGTGATTAAAAATAAAACAACTAAAAGTTAACATGAAGGTAAATAGTAAAAAAATTAATAAAAATGGTTTACAATACTTCATTTAATAAAAAAAAAATAAAATAATAGTTTTTTTACTAAAGCTCAAACAGTCAATGTTAGCTTCTTTAGCAGTGATCGGTCAAATCAGTCCTTATGATCCATTTTTGACAGTTAAGTCGTCCTACTTTGCCCAAAGTACTAATCAGTTCTAAGAAGTGAATTTTTTACTATTTTATGAGGTAAGTTTTTAATTTTAAATTCATATAAAAAATTGATTGTCAATATTTAGTTAAAACTACATAAATATATAGACATAACTGCTTAGGAAAAATATTATCTGATAAGAAAAATCAGTCAGTAAATGTCCATCCCATATGGCCTCAAAACATCACTGAAATTAGCTAAATTTCAAGAATTTGGGGCCCCCAGAGACCGCCAACCTCTTCAAGACCGACCCTCGTAATTTGTGCAGAAATTAAGAGAAAAAAAGAGAAGTTGGTGGGGGTAGGGCGAGGCTAGTCTGGCAGGAAAACAGAAATAAATATCAAAATTTATTAAGAAAAATCGTAGAAAAAAAAAGTTTACATTTTGACAAAACTTAGATACATATGTTGCAAAGTGTCGGCAGCAGGACCTATCGGAAATGCGAAATACATGTGTGGGTATTTGGCATGTATGTGTGTGTATATACATGCCACAAACACATGTATTTTTAGCCATTTTTAAAGAGTAACTTAGCCATCTTTAGCCATTTAAATGGTCGAAAAAAGGCTAACAATGTTTTTAGTGAATTTTGTCATTTTTTTATGCTTTTTCGAGGTTGCTTTAGTGCAAAAAAATTTTGGGAGTTCACAACACTGCGTGGACCCGCCACAAATTTTTGACCTGGCTCCACTGCTACACACACACACACACACACACACAGTGAGTGCAAAAAGTATGATACATTTCAAAAGAGCAGGCAGCCCTGTGTTCACACACTTCTTTTTTCAGCCCTACACTACTACATGTAAACCTACCAATTATTACTCGAAAGCTGAGTAATTGTGAGAAAGACAAATATTTCAAGACAAATTTGCGGCCAGAGAACAGGGTTGCCAGATTGGGCTACAAGGGAAGATAATCCAAGCTCTATCTCCAAGATAAGTATCGGAATAGTCTGCAGGCAGTTCAATATCAGCCATTTGACGCTATTCCAATGCCTGTGTTGGGTAAGTCTCAGAGATAAAGCTTGGATCATCTCCCACCAGTAGTGCAATTTGGCAACCCTGCCGGAGAATTGAACCAAGAATTTCTATATATACAGTTTTATTGGGAGTGTTTGTGCTCGTTACATCAGCAATAAGTAATGAAGAAACAATTCAGGCAAGGAATCTATGAATTTACACCAGAGGAAGGGATTATATTTCAGTTTAATTACAGATATATATTTCTATCAACCTCAGCTCAATTTCATGATTTTTTTCATTTGGCCTTGAGATGTAATGGCAACTAACAAAAAATGTAAACTTCTTCACGTTATGTCAAGTGAGTTGAAGAAATGTATATTTCAAGAGTTCTGTTGAAATCTACTTCGAAACAAATGTAAAATGTACTAGCATTCCAAGGGAAATTATGAATCACCACCACCCATATATGCTGTGTTGGGGGTGCTCAATTAAAAAGTTGGAAAAAGGGGTGATCAATGAATAAGTTACTTCTCCAGCCTTTTGTTGGGCTGTTGATCACTAGAAAAGGTCTGAATTTTTTTTTTTTGCATATTGAACCCATCCCCCCTCTAAAAAAAACTATTTAGGGAGGGGATTTTCAAAAAACATTTTCCCTACTCATTGAGGGGAGTGTGTGTGTGCAAAATTTCAAGTTTCTACTATGAACAGTTAGGGATGGGCGAAGTCCAGATACATAGATAGATACAGGATAATTATAATGACATTTATTAGTTGAGAACCTATATTTGCCCGGCGCCAGTATGAACAACTGCTAAACGAGCGGTTTAAATCATAAAGAAACAAACTGTGTAGTCAGTAGAGTAGTACCTGCATATGAGGTTGCTTCCAAGGTGGACGTGGGTTCGATCCCCGCACAGAGATTGTTTCTTTATTCACATTTACAATTTAGGCTGATCATTTAGCAGTCGCTTACACCGTCGCCGGGCAAATATAGGTTCTCAACTAATAAATGTCATTATAATTATATTCTGTTGGATATAAAATTATCCATCATTTGATTTCACATAGATAGATATAAATGTCTGAATACATGAATAACTTAACACCCAACAACAGTGTTTAAACCTGTCTGTTGTGGGTAGCAGTAATTAATAACTTGACAAAACTGCCAACAAATGCAAATTACTTGGACCAGTACTTCCTAAATTTCATAGTCGTTCACCCTTGAGTCTTTATCACAAAATTTCATTCACCCTCAACAAAACTTTCTTGTTTTTCATCACTTTCGTCTTATTCCCCTTTATGCATCATTTTATGCAGAATTCATTTTGTATGAAAAAAAAAAAAAAAAAAAAAAAAAAAACATAAATTAGCTCTTAGGATGTTTATTTATTCAAGTGTTTGAACATTCTAAAAATATGTAAAGAAAAATAGTTTTTTTTAAAAACCCAGAAAAATTAGAATTTTATTTTAGTTTCCATAAAGTAAAGTAAGTAAACCACAGTCTTGGAATTATATTTTTAGAAACAATGTTTTCTTATTGTGTAAGTCTACCACAAAAAATTACTTTTTTGAGCACAGAGAAATATAAATAACTAAGTAAATCAAGTCATTCAAACCCAAAATAATTCCATTCACCCATGGGTAAATCATTCACCAGTTTGAGAAGCACTGAATTAGAATCAACAAAAAACAATATGGAAAAAAATAGGCTCTCATTTAAAAACAGTGCCTTTATGCTGTTTATTCACTAATCTTCTTAAAAAAAATTTTTTAAAAAGAAAAAAGAAAGAGAAATCTGGACAGATAGAAGTAAAGGTAAATGCAAGACATTTTGCACATGATTACCAAGTAGACCGATGGATATAAAGGTAGATAGACCTTTAAGAGCAGAGAAACTTCACATTACTATCACTTGGAGTCAAATCCACTTAAGAAAAGTAGTAGCTATCAGAAAGCAATTATCCTATCATATAACAACAACTGACTTAGTCAAGCAATTATTAGTATTTGGAGAGAAAGGATGTGACTAGAGCCGATGATACTAAGCAGAATTTTTTTCTACTAACTCAGAAACGGTGCCCCCCCCCCCGAGTTCCTGGCGCCCCGGATAAGCAGAACTTTGGCACCCTTTGAAGCCTGACTGAGCTTGTCGTCACTTATTTGGATCCCATTGGCCAATTGTATCTCTTAGTTTCATACAACAGAAAGTATTCAACTGTCAGATAATCGAGAAAAATCTGACTTCACATCAGGGAATTTTCTTACTTTGACCATTTTTATTATGTTTAATTTATTCATTTTTCCATTTGAATTTG